>CAHIKZ030000356.1:540000-565000 GCA_903632075.3 Acanthosepion pharaonis | reverse complement strand
CTTTCTTTCTTTCTTTCTTTCTTAACTCCCTAACCAACAGTGAATATTTATATATGGAATCTGAAGTCTTTCTTCACTTACTTTTTAAAATTACGCCAGAGTTTCTTCCGAGAAAAAAAAAGAATGCGCTCGGACGTACATGTGCTTTTTCTTTCTTTCTTTCTTTCTTTCTTTCTTTCTTTCTTTCTTTCTTTCTTTCTAAAACCTAAACAGAATGAACATACGGATGTGCACTTATATACACGTGCGTGTATGCGTGTGTAAGACTTATAGACAAAATACATAATGGCCGTCTATATTCGTTTCCCAAGCGCACTCGTCTACTAAGATGGCTAGACAATCCCGGTTGCAGACGCTTGCTCAGACACATTTGAGTTCAACATCTACAGAGCTCACCTGAAGTTTATACTGTAACTATGCTGAGCGGACCTTAGTTACAGTTTCCGGGAGATAACACATAATCTGGCATGATTAACAGTTTAAAAACAAGACCCGTATGCTCAAACATTCGGTCATGATGACTTGTAACATACATACATGCATACATCTTGGTTGTCTCTCGACGTCCGAAGAAGACGTATGTGTTATGCAAACTCTGTGTGCGCGCATGCGGTTTTTGAGGCCAAAGTCGAATGTGCAGATATGGTTGCAGGTGAGGCAAGAAACACTGACTGTTTTCCTGTGGCTTGCCCTGAGGCGCTGCATGTGCAGGTTGGCTGGGAAGTTGATTACTTCCTTGGTGCATAGACATCACCATACATACATACATACACAAACTAACACACACACACACACACACACACACACACAAACACTTGGGTGGTAAATAAAAGCTTGGATTTTATAAACAGATATGGAAAAATAAGAAAATCTAATAAATGGGGGTGATTAGGAAATAATTAAAAACAAGTTTATCAAACTATAAAAACTTGGAAAATGAAATTAAATGTCCATCAATAGATAAATAGATTTGAACAGATTGATATATATATATATATATATATATATATATATATATAGTGGACAGAGATAGATAGATATAGAACAGAGAGAGAGAGAGAGAGAGAGAGAGAGATTTGAACAGATAGTGCTAGATAAATAGATAGTGAACAGGGTGAAAGATAGATATATAGATCGATACAGAGAGAGGAGAGAGAGAGATTTGAACAGATAAATAGATAGATAGATAGTTTCGAACGGATTGATAAATATATATATATATATATATATATATATATATATATATATATATATATATATATATATATAGAATAGATTAAGATAGATATATTCGAAGAGATAGATAGATAGATAGATAGATAGATAGATAGATAGATAGATAGATAGATATATTCGAAGAGATAGATAGATAGATATATTCGAAGAGATAGATAGCTAGATAGATAGCTAGATAGCTAGATAGATAGATAGATAATGTGAACAGACTGTGATAGATAGATAGATAGATAGATAGATAGATAGATAGATAGATAGATGTAGGGAAAATGCTTAAAAAATCTCCCCAAATCTTATCTGCGAAATTGTAAATGACTATTATTCTTGAGTGATTTCTTGATTTCCTGTTATTTTCATTACTATTAAAAAGATATTTTCCTGTTTTTGATAGTTACATATTTTATCTAACTTCAAAAATCGGGGGTGGTTGTAATAAATATAGAAGGTTGAAAAAAATCAGAAAATTGCGAAGTAGACAACATAAACGAGTGGGATTGGAAAAAATGAGAAAAATCTTATAAATTAAGGTTTTACCTAAATAGTGTTGTTCGATAATTATTTTAAAAATTCAGTATTTAAAGTATTAGGTTGGTGCAAAAATAATGACGTAATAATGTCGTTTTTCGACGTTAAAAAATACGTCAAAAACGACATTATTACGTCATTATTTTTGCACCAACCTAATATAACAATGCTTCGAATAAATAAAAGAAAGAATAAATGCGCATCAACGTCCTTGAATAAAATGCATTAACAAAATATATATATATATCCATGAAGTCATGCCAAGTTTACAATAATAAATGTTCATAAAATGTCAAAATGAATAAGCAGGTGAGGATCCTAATCAGTACCTGTGCGTACTATCCACGAAAACTCCGATTTTGCAGAGGAGCCTAATTGGGGTCCCTCAACAGTACTTTGTGACACTCGTTATCTTATAAACATTTGCTTTTTTCTACCTACATTTATATACGGTACAATTTAAACTAAGCACAACCGACTATTAAAGGGATAAAAAAAAAAATTTCCCGTATTTTGATGTGATTTTGGGGTCTTTTTTTGTCCAGATCTGTGAGTTCTTTTTCTCGACAAAATACTATGTAAAATTCGCTCTTTGTATCCATAATGTTGAATGTGTTAAAATTCTTCAACTTTTTAACAAGAAAAATCTCAAGATGATGCTTAAAATTGCCGCAAAACATTGATTTATCTATGATGGAATGATCTGTTATTACATCGTTACATTGCATCACCGCCGATCAGAGTCCGAACTTCAGCCACGCTGAACGGACGTCCCCTCAAGGAGACACCATGCCTTGAGAGGATATTAGGCCTAAAACTCACACCCGACCTTAAGTGGAATTCCTGTATACGATCCATCGCTAAAGATGCAGGTAAAATGATCGTCTTCCTGTACCGCTCCAGTAAGTACCTAACACCACATGCTACCTTTACCTTTTATCTTTAGCTTTTTCAGGCCGAAAATGGAGTACTGTTGCCACATTTAATCAGGAGCTGTCCTCGATCTCTACAATCTTAATCTATTCAAGTCTAAAGTCAACCGTTATCTTCCCCTCCTGTCCATATAAACTACCCCTTAACGTAACCCTCTACCCCGGATGCCCCACCCCCCACGGGCCTTGTACAGGGTGAACCTTACTGTAAAATTTGTATTTAGATACATTGTCTTTATTTTCAATTTTTCATGTTTTTGTCCAGTTCATTTTTTATGAAAAAAATGTATCGATTTTTTTTTCTGTTTCCAGCCAATTCTCGAAGCTGATTTAAAGTAGATCTATTTGTGAGGGCAGCTTCTGGTTCTATTTTCTCTAAACCTCGTCGATATTCACATGTTCTGTCCATAGAGTCCTCAGTATTTTTCTGTAGAATCACATTTCTGTTACTTCAAGTCCCTTCTTCATCTTTACTGCCACAGAGGAGGACAGATATCACGTAACTTGTTTGGTTTAGTTTGGTTTGTTTTACGCCATATCAACTACAATGGGTTATTTAATGCCGACAAAATTTCCTTTTTTTTTTCCAAAATGTATAGCTGGTAATTTTTTCAGAAATGTATAGCTGATAATATTTTTCCTTCAAAAATGTAGTTTGGTTTGGTTTGGTTTGTGGCATATTAAACTCAATTAACCTATTTAATGCTGACAAGATTTTTATTGCTGATAATATTTTCTTTTTTCAAAAATTTATTGCGGATACTAATTTTTTTTACAAAGTATTTCTGGTATTAAAATCTATTTTTACATTTTCATAGTGTTTTGAGTAAGGTTGGGGCGGTCAACTATTTGCTCATAGCTGAGACCCTAACAGGTGCTACCACCCCGTGTCAGGGTAGAGCTGGGAAAACCAGAAATTAAGAGTTGGTTCCAAGCTCCTCAAAACCTACTCTTGCTGTTAGACGTAGTTTATCGTCTTACCCAGGACGCGGGTGTAGTTTGTCATACCCAAGACGGAGATATCACGTAAGAAAAAGGAAATTTATACTTACCATCAGGAAGTGGCAATCAAAATTTCTGGGAGACGTAATAAGGAAGGAGGGCTAGGAAAATCTGATACTCAAAGGACAGATTGAGGGAAAGCGGAACAGAGGAAAGCAGCGCGTAACACTTGATAGGCTTGAGTAAATGGATGGTAGAACTTATTAAAAGCTACAACGGACAGGAAGATGTGGAGAGCCATGATCGCCTACGTTCTGAAGGGACACAGCACATAAAAGAAGAAGAAGCTTCTGGCTGAAAGCGCAAGCAACTTAAACAATTGTCAAACAGAATCATTGCTACGGCGTTTTGAAATTGGACATTGGGCAATATTAATATCATTCTTCTCATCCTCTTCAACATTTTCCGGGCGCGGTTATAAGTTCAACATGGTCACTTAGGTGTTCATCCCCAGGGCCTGAGAGTTGAGCGTGTCATAATCTCTGGCATGTGATCATTCGAGGGTATTTTCTTTCTATGACAACAACGAGCAAATTAACCAGAATTATTTGAACTGATTTCATCAGCGTTTTTATCAAATGTTGAGTATGGTATTTTCTAAATTCTAAAAAAAAAAAAATTGTCTGTGAAAAATAATAGAGTGGTTTTACTTCGGATAATTTCGATTTTCTTTTCATTTCAAGTTTGGATAATCGAAGTTAAGAAAATCGAGATAGGAATAATCAAAGAATTACGGTATTAACACTCTGGAGTGAGGATATTTCTTTGGCACCCGTTAATATATGCAAGGTTGAATGCAATGACATGACAGCGGAGAAAGTATTTATTTATTCTTAAACGCCACACGCAGTTCGTATTGTTATAAATCAGCCGTCACTAACCTTTTGAACTTCATGGACCATAGTGTATAATTTTAAATTTGGCGGACCACTAATATGAATTTAGAAAAAAAAACGTAAATATATTTATACAAAAATAATCGGAAATTTTTATTTTATTAATTATGAAATGCACCCATTAAAGGTAACAGAGTTATAGTGTAATTATTTAAATAAAACAAATTGAAAATTTGAAGTTTATTCAAGTAATTACACATTTTTAGTGTGATATTTGTTCCAGTGTGTTTGAAATCAGTTTGTGGATTTTGGGATCCAATGACGTCACTGAAAGACGGAGAGCTGTGTTTATTTCAAGCTGAGACCGGTACCTAGTTTTAATTGATGTGACAGTTGAAAATGTCTTTTCGCACAAATATGTTGGAAATTGAATCAAAATTTTCATTGCTTTTTTCATAGAGCGATGGGTATTCCTTTCTTTTTTTTATAGAGAGCCAAAAATGGGATCTTGATAAGGATGACTGGAATTTAGCTTTGAGACTGCCGTCGCAATGTAGATCAATAAGGCTTTCTTTTTCATTCATGCTTAAATTGCTATCTTCAATGTTTACTGCAAATGGATCTATTACCTATATATTTCCATGTCTAGGATCTTCTTGCTTTGGGTAATAAAAAACAAAAAATTCTGTCAGTGACTGTAAGTGATGTTAAACAATGGCTACCACTTGCCGATTGACATCCTTCTCTCTCATATATTCATAAAAATTTATAAACATTTGTAGATTTCCTTCAGCCAACCGTGTTTGCCACAATATTTTCTTTTGAAAAGCATCTATTTTACCTCGTATTGTAGACACTTCCTCAAATTGTCATTGCAAGGATATGTTTAGTTCGTTTAACAGCAAAATAAATAAATAAATCTGCCAGGTATACAAGCTTGGCTACCCGCTCATTGTCAGACAAGAGCTCTTAAAATTTCGGAGTATTTTGCTGCTGAAAAATAATTTAATTTTTTCACACAGGACGAACAGTCCGGTCAGTATTTTGCTCCGCGAAATCTATCTCATCTCAGCGTGAAAAAAGGTGAGTTTACTGGGAAGCCATTTCTCCACAAAGTGTTTCAAATATTCGAGAATTGAGCGCTTTGTGTCGACTTTCATTTATAATTTTAATAACATCTTCGGGTAGTTCTTGGGATATTTTTTTTCACCACAAGATGCTCACGATGTATATAATGCAGTATGTAAACTAAACAGAATGCCTGGGTGACCAATATTTTTCCACAACTCTTGAGCGATGTCCAGTCATGCATGCAGCATCGTCTGTACATTATTTACATTGCTCGGACTATCATCCTATTCTTGGTTGCCATATTTACCACAACGTTTCGGCCGTTGTACGCTCCGGCCTTCTTCAGGTGGTTGGAATGTCGAACTGAACCCCTTATTTCGCTCGCTGGGGTGGACTGTTGTAGTGCCACGTGCCACGTGCCATGTCTAATGGATATCAGTTATCAGTTATCTCCTGTTAATTCCCCCTCTCCAAGTTCTCCACCGCCTTAACTAGGTATTGAACTCACACTCTTTGGGTCCTGTCACTGGAAAAATCAGGCGTGATTGACCACATATGGAGAGAAAAGGGAAATCACCGACCTCTGTGGCATCAGGTTGAAATCATAGACATAGAACATCATTGGAAAATTCGTAAACTTAAGGAATCAACACATATGCTAGGCCACAAAAATCTCCTGAGCCGACCAAGTCTAGAAATGAATACAATATGGGAACCAGTAATAAGGAGTGCCAGATAAAAGCAATAACAACAACGAAAATTGCAATATGAACTCTGCTAAAAAACATGAAATAATAAGAGCAAAAGTTGCAATATGAGCAAAACAAAATGCTTGCTGAACACATTAGGTTTATAATACCCAGAAATTCATAAACAGATGTCCTCATGGCACATGGTCCATTGGATAAAAGCGTTAGTTAGATCCAGTGACAGGACCCAAAGAGTGTGAGTTCAATACCTGGTTAAAGCGGTGGAGAACTTGTAGAGGGGAATTAACAGGAGATAACTGATAACTGACATCCATTAGACATGGCACGTGGAACTAGAACAGTCTACCCCAGCGAGCGAAATAAAGGGTTCAGTTCGACATTCCAACCACCTGAAGAAGACCGGAGCGTACAACGTCCGAAACATTGTGATACATAAATATAGTATATATATACTGAATAATAATACCTCATCTCAGAAATATAGACAGATATCGTCTGTAGTATCTTAATGTATTTTTACCATTCAATTCTGTGTTCCAGGAAATAACTATCAAGTGCTTTAAAAATCTCAGAACTGGTTGTTCTACTCGGCAAGTTGAGCGAATAAAGTAGTTCCACCAGTAATTCTTCTTCACACTCAACCCTCACAAAACAAAGGAGAAGTGCCTTGTTACTTACGTCCTTTAATACATCAAGCTGAATTGAATAAAATGGTGAATGTTTACCATTTTTAAAACTTGATTTTCAATATCTTCAGCCATTTCTTCAATTTTGCGCTTAACAGTGTTTAGCAGACATGGGAATTACTTTCAGTTTCTGTACAGCTTGTTTTCCCAAAACCTCTTCTTGGCTTGTAACATGCAAGACTTGATTAATTCTTCTCTAATCGTATATGGCTTTTATTTTTGCTATTTGAAGTGCTATCGGACAGGAAGCCTTTAATAAAGACTTGTCTTCAACAACCATATTTTTTTTAATATTGTTTTTGCATATTTTCACGCATTCTTTGAAAATATTCAAGTGGTTTCTTAGCTAAATCTGGGTGTTTTGATTGCAGATATCTTTCTAGTTTTGAAGGTTTCATGGCATCATTAGATAAATTCTCAGAATGCATAATACAAAGAGGCCGTGGATCCAGCTCACTGCCAGGTTCTTGAATTAAAACAAAATTTCAAGTAGTTTTTTTTCGCCTCCAGTTTGAATGTTCTTTCTAATGGCGTCTGAGGAGAACTGTAAATGATCTGATTCCTTGATCAGCTCACGGTTAAGTGAAGTATTATTATTTTCATTAGTTATTCTATCTTTAGTTTTACTAAAGAAATGCAAAATATTCGCATGCTTTTTCTCACTCATTATGAGTCAGTTACCTGTTTTATTTGAATCTGAAAACCCCCAAAATAAGAATTAGTAACTTGGAGCAACAGTTGTGAATCGTGTTTGATAAGCCTTACTTATAAATTATACAGATACACTAAAGATTTGGTAAACTATCCAGAATAAGATCTCCTCTGGGTATTAAAAAAATCATGAATGAATAAAAATTGTAGACATATTCCTTTTGTTTTTAAGTTGGGCTAACCTCTCACTAATAGGCTCGTCCGGCAACTTTGTAATTGCGAGAGGTAGGGCCAGTAAAAAAAAAATAATAAGATAGTGTTTTTATTCATTAACACTGAGTCTATTACCAATAACGGTGGAGTAATGGATAGAGGCTCGGATTGAGGAATCGGAGAGTCCGAGTCCGAGTTATATATATATATATATATATATATATATATATATATATAAAAAACGTTTTGTTACTCGTCATTTTTAAATCTGAATCTTCATAAAAATTGAAATAATGTCCCAATTTTTCTGCGGGCCATCAAAAATTTTGCACGGATCACCAGTTGGCGATCACTTGTTGCGGCCTGTTTAGAGGCCAGAAAGAAAGACGGAAGCCGAAGTTGGGTTGAAAAAGTATATTGAAGATATATACAAAACAATAGTGTTATTAATAAGTAGATTTACACTGCGTCTACTACTACACTCTACTTCACCCTCTTCTCATCCGACTCTCGCAGTTTGTATTTATAAGAGGAGGAAGAGTTCATTATACTGTAAGAGGGTTTACTACAACAACCGCTATGATTGTTACATACAAACTGGACCGTGTCAAGGCTATCTGTGGTGGTTTCAGCCTTGCACTATCACTCTTATCTGGTCAGTAAGATAGTTATGGGAGAGTTGTTTGCGCAAATTCTCATATACCTATTCTCTTTCCTATTATACAGACGCATAAATCAAATTTATCTATCCTTCTATCTATCTCTGTTCATATCTACCTATCATATTGACAATATGAATACAATAGTGTTATTCTAAATTCTAGTTGCTAAGGACATTTTGTTTGGTATTAATAGTTAGTTTGTTTTTAATAAATTCATTTTCTTTTTTGCTTTGAAAAAGTTCGCACTGGACGAAGCGTGTTCGCTAATAATACAGTTTTCCTATCTATCTATCTATCTATCTATCTATCTATCTATCTATCTATCTATCTCTGCTCGCATCTGTTTATCTATCTATATTTGTTGAAATCTATATATCTCTGTTCATATTTATCTATTTTTTCACCCCCAAGCAAGGCGGGAATGCCACTGATACTCAAGGGGTTACAGAGTGTGAAGGTGAGAGAAGACACTGGGTATAGAGGTGAAAGGATAAATGCTGAACGGGGGTCAAGAAGATATATGACGACGATTGACGTTGCATTTAAATTTTTGAACATTGTAATTATCAGGAAAGCAAGAAACCGGAAGGGAGTTTCACACGCAGGAAGTGCGAGAAAGGAAACTACTGGAGTAGAAGTGGCGGTTACATTTAACTAATTCAACAGTAAAAGGGTGGGAGCTAGATACTAATCTAGTAGCACGCTTAAACTCACGTATTTCGGGCACCAGGGGGAAAAAAGCTCGCCCGAGCAGTTGCCATGAAAATATTTGAAGAAAAGACAGAGAGACGTTACATAAAGTTTGTGAGAAAGTGCCTGAAGTCGAGATGCCAAGTCAAGATCGATTACATCACAGACCCTTCTTTAGAATTTGTCAAGAACCTCGAGATGAGTAGGAGGATCACCAGACCAGATATGGCAACAGTATTCAATGCACAGATGAATGGCAGATTTGTAAATGTGCAAGATAGACTCTGACGAGAAAAGCCTTTTGGCACGGCACAGTAACCAAAATTGGAGTACATTCAGCTATTGATTCGATGTAGTCGTTCCACTTCAACTCAGTTGAAAACGTGAGGCTAAGAAGGCGCAACGTGTTGCTCTCCATGAATCTAGCGTCAGCCATGTTGATGGTGGGCAGGAAAGTTTCTCTATGGTGGTTAAATGAGAGCAGTTTCGTTTTGGAGGCATTAAAATTTACTAGCCATTTCCTGCCCCAGTTAACAACTGATTGGGTTCTTTTTTGAAAAGCAGCGGTCAAATTAATTTTGTCCGCTCTGACGGATTTGCTATTGAGACAGGAGTAAATGGTAGTGTCATTAGCATAAATGCCTATTTGGGAACTGATGACAAAATTGATGAAGATCAGAAACAGCGTAGGACCCAGGATAGACCTTTGAAGAACACCCGCGTTCGTGTGAAAGGATCAGGAAGCGAACCTGTTCAAAACGATCTTCATTTCACGATTAAATAAGAACGATTGGATTAAATCAAGCAATCGTCCGGTAATACTGTAGCCCTGGAGTTTACGTAGAAGACCAGCAGGTCAAACCATATCAAACGTCTTCGTGATATCTAGAGCCACAGCTTGATCTTCGCCGTTATTATCAAGTGCTTGATACACGTATTCAGTGATGGTCGTTAGCACATCAGCAGTAGACCTGGCAAAAACGGAAGCCATATTGTTTGTCAGAAAGTAGGTCGTGAGTGGTAAGATGCTTAACTACTTCAGCATTAATTAAAGCCTCGAATACTTTGCCAAATTAGAGCGGTCTGAAGGTTCTCCAAAGTTCTTAAAAACAGGAACTATACAGAGGGATTTCCAACAAGCTGGAAAGCAGGAAGCAGCGAGGCAATAGTTGCAGAATTTGGAGAGAACTGGAGCCAGCTCGGGAGTACATTACTTTAGGACAACGGCTGGTATCCCGTCACTTCTGCTTGCCTCATGGAAGTCTAATTTAGAAATGATGTCTGAGACAAGTGACGAGGTTATGCGCATGTCACTCAGTAGAGCCTCAGTTGTAGGGGGAAAATCAGGTGTGGGCAATCTAAAAGAGTTGAGCGTTGAGTTGGAAGAGAATTTCCGAGCAAATCATTCAACATTATCTGCTGTAGATGTTAGGACATCGAATTGATTGAATATAGAGGAGGGATTGAGGTTTTTCTGTTGTTCAGCACTCTCTTGCAGAGCCGCCAATAATCTCTAGAAGTGAACTTGCAAGATGCTATACATTGATTCCTTCTATCTCTGTTCATATCTATCTATCTATCTATCTATCTATCTATCTATCTATCTATCTATCGAGATGCATATGCCATTAATTCTTAGGATTTTTTAATTTGTTATTAGCCAGTTTTAATTTGATTTAATGCATGTTTTTATGTGTTAAATGCAAAACAAAATCTGACCACTAAAGTTATCTATCTATCTATCTATCTATCTATCTATCTATCTATGTAGATGGATCTGCCATTAATTCTTAGGATTTTAAAAATTTGTTATTAGCCAGTTTTAATTTGATTTAATACATGTTTTTATGTGTTAAATGCAAAACAAAATCTGACCACTAAAGATATCTATCTATCTATCTAGATGCATCTACCAATAATTCTTAGAATTTTTTAATTTGCTATTAATCAGTTTTAATTTGATTTACTGCATGGTTTTATGTGTTTAAAAACAAAGCAAAATCTGACCACTAAAGGTCATTTACTATTAAGAGAATAATCTAACCTGCTTAGAGGTAAAATGGAATGAATCAAGGTAGGCAGATTATGTTGTGTCAATCGTTAAAGGTAGTAGATTCTGCTTGTCTTTAAAATTCAAAATTTTAATTCAGCTCGAGAACTGACCAACAATCCCGATAAGTAGCGTATGTCTCAGCTACTCGTTAAACCGATGTTGGCGTAATTTTACTTGCTTGAAAGAGCACAGAAAGCGAGAACTGTAAATTCCGTTTTGTTGGAGAAAATATTTAATTTAGATATTTAATATTTTTTTTTTATTCGTGTATGTGTAAATCTGTGTTTCTGCAAGATCGTGTGATGAAGTCAGTTTCAGAATAGAGAGATTTCTTTTTCATTTTCTTTAAGTGGAAGATTTGATAACGTCAATTGCTGTGTATGTAAAGAATAAATGCCTGAAGGTGATTGATTAATCAAAAGAAACAGAAGACAGAGCCTCTTCTGTTTAAAACCGCAAATGATTTGACAGTAAAAACGTTTACAGAAACAAACTCTTCTTCATTTCTATATCTGCTTGAAAAGGTTCTAACGAGAGACGTTCATTCCTTGGTAGAGGCACACTTCGGGTTTGGTCCTTCTGATGTTCATAGTTAAGAGAATCTGAAAGTTGATCAATGAGATTTCATGTCTCTCTTGAAAACAATTTACAATGAAATAATGAAACGTTGTCTATCAATTTTTCTTCATTGAAGGAACCATTTTAAACTTAACAACCTTTGGAGAACAGCCCATATATCCACAGGGCAAAAAAATTACAAAGCAATTCTAATCTGTTACTGATATACAGGGTGCGATGGGTGAATTGTCGTCTAAATTACGCAAAAATGAAAAGAACACTGACATCTCATTTTAACAGATATATGTACCAAAATTTCACAAAAATAACTTGAAATACTAAAGAGAAAATTTATTCAATAAAATCGTCATTGGCTTCAGCCATGGTCTCCAGACTACTTCGGAATCTCCTGCAACTCTTCTGAATGGTCTCTTTGTTTAAGTTGGTGAATGCTGCTATAATCCTTGCCTTCAATTCATTATTGGTGTTACAAGGAGTTTAGTTGGTGTCTCATTCAGAGTTAGATGGTCAGATATAAGGTGTGATCTGGTTGCAGAAATTGTCTAACAGCCATGACTTGGTTCTCCTGCTTGTGTGGCATGGTGCAAAGTCCTGTTGCCAGACACAGGGTATTCCAGCAGCCACAGTCTTCACCGAGAGCAGTATTGCCACCGTATTGAGTCTGAGGCACTGTGGGAAGGGGAATGGAGGCATAACGTCGCCATCACCAGTGATCACTCCAAGCACCTTTTTAGTCACCATTAGACTCATCGAACTCATTCTGAATCCTCAGCACTTTCCGCAGATTGACACCCAAACACTCTGAAATGTTTGTATAGGAGCTTCCAATGCAAATATCAAGCAGTACAGCATGTTGTTTACAAATTTCTGGCAGAATGAATTGCGTCATGGTGCACTTCTTCTCACAGATGGCACCCAACTGACGCTGCTGTACAGAGCAGTCAACAAAATGAAAAAAAAAACAACATGCATGCGCGAAATTAAAAATATAAAATAACGACAATTTACACATCACACCCTGTAACATTATGAAGATTTTATATATAATTTTATGACAACATTATGCATAATTTTATGATGGCATTATATATCATTTTTGGCACAAGTGAATTCATATTGGACTACATATAAATGAGTGCATATATATATATATATATATATATATATATATATATTAATTATTTATTTAAAAATATGATTCCAACACGCTACATAAGAGTTCTCATATTTCAAAACAACAGCCGAAAACTTCAATATAATTATATATAGATTATAATATATATATATATATATATATATATATATATATATATATATATATAGGTTAGCAGCCTTTTGTCGTAATTCATTGATTCATGCACGAAAATGTGCACATAAATGATTCTTCAGCTCAGCCTCAGTGTCGCATGATCCTTTGTAGATATGACTCTTGAACTGTCTATCTTTTGTGTCTGGTCACTTTTCTGAGTCCTGCTGGTACTATGTAATCCATTACTACCTGTTGAATGGTAAAGTGATCAGCAACTAAACAGCTTCCCTCACCATTTATATATATATATATATATATATATATATATATATATATATATATATATATATAATATATATAAAGAAAGAACAGTAAGATATATAATCTGGTGTTGTTATTTTTTTTTTTTTTTTTACAAAACAGTGCTCAATGTAAATTTACAGAGCATAAATATTATAAATTAACTGATTTAAAATAGGGTTTTTCACTACACAGTAATAACCATGTTTCAAAAATAGAAGCTAAAATCTTTAAATTTAATTATATAATTAAATTAAAAGGATTAGTTCCATTTCCTCTTCAAGCAAATATTGGTATAACTTATTTTAAAATTTTAAACACATATAAATTCATAATTTACTGTTTCCAAGGATACAGAGGAATCCAATCATTCAGACAGGGGCTGTAGCATGTTCATGTTTATTAACTATTGTTGTATCAATTATGAGTTATGTTCGGAAAAGAGGTTAATTTTAGGGAGGGTAGGGGTTTATTTTTCAACAAATTTTGACATGCGCTAAATGCATGTCGTCTGGGGTTTTTTTTATTAACAGCAAAAAGTTTTTGGGCATTTTTTCCTTGTATATTCAAAGATTTTTTATATTTGTTTGTGTTAAAATATGTTTCATTAAACTACAATTTTAAAATATTTTTTACACTTAATTACTAATAAACTATATTTCTTTTTAAAAACAAGTAAATGTAATAGAATTACTTACATTATTTAAAATTATTTTTTTCTTATCAAATATAAGTATGTATATTACCAGCTCCCATTTTTAATTTTATTTTTAAATTTATTTTTAAATATTATTTAAGGAAAATTTTTGACAATGATGGCAAAAAATAGCTATTTCATTTCTTTGATTCAGTAAATTTTTATTTTTTATAAACTTAGTAATATATAGTTTCTCATGTATGCAAATATATATATATATATATATATATATATATAAACTATTATTCTCACCACTGTAATAGAATAAAATCCTGAGTAATTATAGGATATTATTTAAGAGCACTAAAATTCTGCAGCCTTCTATATTTACATGAAGAATAAATATTGAGTAAAACTACTTTTAAAAACCTTCAATATTCTTACTATTTCATCAACAATGTTAGAAGAAAAGCATAGAAACTTTCAAATAACAAAAAAGTAATAATCATAATAATAATAAATTAGATAAAAATCAATATATCTACTGACTCCTTAATATCTACGATTCAAAATAATATATCCAGTTTTAATAATATTAAAATAGTCACAACCATATTCAAAAGTATTATGGATATGATCAGAACCAAAAGTATGAATAATAAAAATAATTTTGAAGCCGGTATATATAAAATAATCTGTCACAGTTGTTCCTTATATAATATTGGGGAAACTTGCAGAAATTTAAAATAACTTATTTATGAATATAAAAAAGAATCTACTACAGAACACACACACAAAGATATATATATGTGTGTGTGTGTGTGTGTGTGTGTGTGTGTGTGTGTGTGTGTGTTAAGTAACAAAACAGAATGGATCAGAATTTGAACCGGTCTTGCCAATTCCAATTTTGGCACTGATAACCATTATATTGCTCACACATCCAAATATATCTGTATATGTGGGTGTGAGTGCCTAAGTGCATGTGTGTATATGTATGTCCACATGTGAGTGTAAATGTATGTATGTGTATGATTGTATACATGCATGTGTGTGTGTGTGTGTGTGTGTGTGTGTGTGTGTGTGTGTGTTTACCCATTGAGTCGGGTATATTTGAACAGACAGATCAGTCTATTCTTCACTCAAGCTACCCATTGTTTCCCGTGTCTCACCAGATTTTTCACCTATCTCTTGACAGGATTCCACCAGGAAATAAATAATCTCCTTTCCCATCAATATTTTTCCATTTTCCGACGAAGCCATTTTACTGCTTATGCTCCCCAAAACGATCAGACCTCATGCATACCCATACTCATACACTGGCACACACAGACATACATACATACATATATATATATATATATATATATATATATATATATATATTTAATAGAAACACATCAGGAATATGTATGGACATATAATTTAAAAGCATAAAAATAAGTATGGGATAAATATATATATATATATATATATATATAGCACACGCATAATGACATGGAGAGATGTCTCTCCAAAAATACTGTTCAATATAATAAGATGAAGATGAAGAAAAAATACTTAAGAAAAAATGCATTTAAAAATGCTGCAATAGAAACGAATATTTGCAGAAAAAATTTGCAGTTTATGACAGAGCTGGGAGAAAAATAAGACAAAGTTGAAGAATTAGGAAAAAAGAAAAAAATGAACTGACAAAAAAATAATAAAAAAATGATGGTCCGCTGTGTATGAAATTTCAGTATTAGGGAAAGACACTTATAAATGATTAGGCAGTAATACACACATGCTTAAATACATACATATATGTCAAGCACCCACATATGTATAGCATTTGCATTAAAAGTTACATATATATATATATATATATATATGATGCTTTTCATGTGTATATATTTGTATAAATGCCTGAGTGCAAAAATATTTTATTTTCTTTATGCTTGCTGAAATTTTTTAAAACTTTTAATGTGTTATTTGCCAGTGTTGATATTCTTTCTTTTAGACTTGATCTAGTGGGTATTGTCAAGGGACGGAATTGGTAGATGAAGACTCTCAGAACTGTTTTAAGAATATTACAAAAATATGCACACACACATAGACACACATATATGTGTTTGCTTTAGACATATCTAGATATATATTAATATATTGATAGATGAGCATATTACGATATAAAAATTCATTTATATATATATATATATATATATATATATTATAGCATTTATTTACCTTCCTGTCTGGTTTTCAGTTTATGAATAAATGTGCAAAATTAATTAATTTTGTATATGCATCTCTGTAACCTTTGCTTATCTTATTTTTCTCTCTCTTTCTCTCAATATATATATATATATATATATATATATATTATAATAAAGAGAAAGAACAGTAATCCGGCGTTCTTATTAATTATTTTTATTTTTACAAAACAGTGCTCAATGCAAATATACAGAGCATAAATATTATAAATTTACTAATTTAAAAATATGGATCCATCGCTACACAGGAATTACCATGTTTCAAATAATCTTTATGTATACTAGTACAAATTTAAGGGTGAAACAAAAGTGCTAAAAAAACTTTTTGTCATTGATAAAGACCAGACGACATGTGTTGATCGGATGTCATCATTCGTTGGCAAAGGCACCACTACCCTACCTTAACTTAACCTCTTTTCAAAAGTAACTCATATTTTGATACAATAGTTGCCAGCAAAAATGAATACCATACCACCCCTTGTTAAAATCATTGGATTTCCTCTTATCCTTAGAAACTAATATTATATAATAGTATGTGCTTATAAAACTCAGTAAATTTCAAAATAAGTTATTCCAAAATTTGCTTGAAAATGAAGAGACTAGGGACTTTAATTTAATTCTATAATTGAATTTGAAGTTTTTAGTTTCTGTTTTTGAAGCATGGTAATTCCTGTGTCGCAATGGAACCATATTTTTAAATTAGTATATATATATATATATATATATATATATATATATATATATATATATATATATATATATATGTGTGTGTGTGTGTGTATGTATATATTGGCATGTGGTTAGGACATTCTCATTCTGATTATGAGATCCATGCTAGAAACTGACCACTAATGATATGTCATGATGGTAACTTCTTGATGTTGTCAGGCTGGTAAAACAATACTTGCATTTAGCAACATTGGAATGTGCCTAAAAATCACACCACCATTTGACCTAATTGTACATGTAATTGGATAAACAAAACTGTTTGAAAGCCTTTGATTGTTTTGCTAGCATGATGTCACAAGTCATCATGACTGAAGGTCTAAGTTTAAAAGGCCTTCTTCATCTATTGGTCACTGCTGGGAATCGTAACTAAGTTCATCTTGATGGCGTATAGACCTGTGATGGGCACTGTGGCTGTTGAAGAAACACTCTATGATTGTAGAAGTGACACTAGCATGCTTGATTATGTGTTTCCAAAAAGGAATAGGTAACCATCATAGCAGACAGATATACTCTGAAAACAGATAACCATTAATAATATTTATATATATTTTATATCAAAGTGGAAAAAGCTTTTGTGTCATGGATTTTGTCATTTAGGTCTCCAGTGATGTTTATGTTGATGTCACTACACATGCACAGGAAAGAAAAGAATTAGGAGAATTTTAAATTTAAATTGTTTTTTAAAAAAAATTTTGTGTACATCAATGAGTCAATTTCATTTAGTTTCTTTTACTTTGAGTTTATGTTTTTATCAAAAAAGATAAAGAAATTAAATGAAATCAGCAACACTATATGCCTAAAACATATATTTAAAAAAAATTAAAATTAAAATTTTAAATTCTTAACACCTGTCCTTGTTTGGCCAACTTTGTAATTGCATCAATGTAAACATCAAAAAACATTTTCTACTTTGTCATAGTTTTTCTTAAAATTGTTCTTAATGTATAAAAATTTATATACCATTTTACATATATATATATATATATATATTCAGTTGCGTTGATGTGAGCTTGTGACCCTGTGTTTCACACCCTTTGCACTCACATCAACGCAACTAAATATGTTAGCTCTATTGCTAATATTAAGTGCTTTCCAACAAATACTGCACATATATAACATATAAATAACATATATAAAAAATTGCGCATATATATATATATATATATATATTTATATTTATAGACATACATTATATATATATATATATATATATATATATATATATATGTGTGTGTGTGTGTGAAAAGTGTGTGTATATAAATAAATATATATATATAATTATTTATATATTATATGTGCGGTACTTATTGGAAAGTGCTCAATCAATCAAACCAAATATATATATATATATATATATATATATATATATGGGCATGCCAAGGGGTTAGAACATGAGCATTTCGACCATGAGACTTTGATTTGTATCCCATTAATGTTAATTTGTCATGGTCCTGATTTCTTGCTAAAATTGGTCTAGGGAGCTGATTCCCGTACATGGCACTATTGAAACATGTCTGGAAACAACACTCCAGCTTGACCCAATCCCTGTTAGTGGTATTGGGTAGATGGAACTATTTGGAAGATGTTGATGATCACAAGTCATTGTGTGTCAGACTTTGAGAGTGTTGGTCTTGTTCAATTTCTGACCACACCAGATTATATACTCCCTACCCTAAACTGTTAGGTTGGTTCAGTACAATTGTAGTTTATACCACTGATTGGCTCTGTAGGTCTTTGAGAAACACAGATGTGCTAGCCACCCCAGGAGATGTGTATATGCAGCATATTTGTGTTTCTTCAATACCCACAGGACCAACATATGGCTTATATTGCAGCTATGCTGAGCAAACTTAATTACAGTTTCTGGGAGGGAATGCATAATCTGTCATTATCAATAGTTTGAATAAGTCTAATATGCTCAAATCCTTGCGCTCAATGTGTGACTTCATTCTAGCACAACCACTGACAGGTTCCAATCATTTCTATTAACCTATTTTTGCTCACAAGTTTTGGATCAACTTGTAGTTTAATTCCAGGCACTTTCTAGGCATTTCCCAATGGTGCCACATACTGGGATTATCTCCCCGGTTTGATATTATCAAGAACTCATTTCTTTGACAAACTGAACATGGTAAGATTTGAAACCAAGTTTCATTGTTGAAATGCAAATATTCTAGCCACTTGGCCATGGACATTTCAATACATATCTTTAAATATAGACACACAAACAAAAATGTATACACATGCAAATATATACATACAAACATGCACACATTTTACATGCAAATATATACACACTGCACATGCAAATATATACACACAAACATGCAAATATATACACACAAACATGCACACACAGCAGAGGCACACACTGCATATGCAAATATATACACAGACATGCACACACTGCACATGCAAATATATACACACAAGCACGCACACATTTTACATGCAAATATATACACACAAACATGTGCACACTGCAAATATATACACACAAACATGCACACACAAACATGCAAATGTATACACACAAACATGTACACACTGAGGCATGCAGATATTTAAATATGTATAAGCATAAGCAAAAAAAAATGTTTGTACATTTTTGGTCAATTGAAAATTGTTTGTTCTGAGATCCTCATGGATAACTTCCCAACATTCCGCATTTTATTAATAATTAACTCATCTGAAAATAGCCATTTTCTCTTAGAATACTCATTTTCCATTAGTAATGGCTTCCTCTAAAATATCAAATCATGTTCCTGTTGAAAGTATTTCTGTAAAACCTGCTATCTGATAAAGGTCCATCTTCCGACTCTTGCTTGCATTTCAGAAAGTTTAACACACTCACAACTGAACACCCAGCATCTTCTCCATTTCCGTTCTGAGACTACTTTTCTTATTACTATTCTTTGCTTGTTAAAGCACCACCATCCATTTTTTAAAAAATCTTTTTTTCTTCCTTTTATTTAGTGACATTAATGCTTGTTGGTCTTATAGGATAAAAATTGCAATTAATTGATAGATAGTCAGACATAGGTCTGATTTACATAAGAGTCAAAAAGGTAGACATTGGTTTGTTTACACTTGAGTCAAAATGTAAACATAGGTCCAGTTTATAACTGAGTCAAAAGGTAGATATAGGTCTGGTTTGCAATAAAGTCAAAAACATTGACATAGGTCTGGTTTATGTTTAAGTTCAGGGTTATATTCATACCATTTTTTAATATATGGCACATTTGATATTGACTTATCTTTTGATATATACAGCTTATTGATATTATTGATCTTTGTATTCCTTTGGTGTCATTGATTAAATAAATAAATTCTCAGTGGTTAATATGTTGTTCATAGCATCTACCATGCTAGGTTTATACCATTTTTATGTTTACTTTGTAATTCTTTTTGAATAGGCTTTGGTTCTGTGCAGCCATTATACAAACCTCTGCCTCTACTTTTAGCCCTGTACTCTTCAGCCGATGATTGATTTTGCATTTATCTACATCAGCATCATTAGCTTTGAGAACATAATGACCATGTAGGGTCTTTTGTTTGCAATTGTATTTTGAATTGTTTAATAAATGCATTTTAGCATCATTTTTTGATGATTTTAGCAGCATTTTTTGGTTGAGTATTTTTAACTATTTCTTTATTATTATTATTATTATTATTATCAAATCATGATGAGCACCATTATAATCTTTGTTTTCCTTCTTCTTCATCTTCTTCTTTTTCTTCTTCTTCTTCTTCTTATTATTATTATTAGTAGTAGTAGTATTAGTATTACCAAATCAATATCAGAATTATTATCTGGTTTCTTTTTATCCTTTTCTTCATCTTATTATAATTATAATTATTATCATCATCATCAGCATATTATCAGAATCCTTATTTGTTCTTTTTCTTCTTATTATTATTAGTTATTATTATTGTTATTACAAAATAATTGACAGCATCATTATAATCTTTGTTTTTCTTCTTCTTCTTCTTCTTCTTCTTCTTTGATACTATTAAAAAAAAGAAGAAATATATTCGGTCACTTCGGACTAGGAATTGTAGTTATCAATCACCAATATCGTCTCTTCTTCTTTTTCTTCTTCTTCTTCTTCTTACTATTATTATCATCATCATCATCATCATCAAATGATCAGAATCCTTATTTATTCTTTTTCTTCTCTTTTCTTTTTCTTCTTCTTATAGTTATTATTATTGTTGTTACCATCATTATAATCTTTGTTTTCTTCTTTTTCTTCTTCATATTATTATCAAATCCTTATAAGAATCATTATCATCTTTTTCTTCTTCTTCTTCTTATTTTCTTCTTCTTCTACTTACTCTTATTATTATAATAGTTTTTCATCTTTGTATTATAAATAATTAAGGAAATCTTGTTAAGCAGAACAAAAAATCTCTGAGAAAAGGAGATTTGATAAGTGTTCCTGGTTTTTAATCTTTCAGTCTTCTAGATTTGTCTGCAGTGTTACAAGGTTTTTTTTTCTCTTTGTCAAAGAGCATCAGTCTCATCTTCACATCTCCTGTCTTCAAAAGAATGGTAGAAATAATCCAAAAAAGTGCATCAACCATTCTCTGGGCAAAACACCTTCTGGATGGATGCATACACAAATTTGCAATAAAAAGATGTTTGTTATGACTTTGAGGATTAGTACTTTGAGAAATACAAACACACATCTTCAAAATTGTAATACATATCTTTACAAATAGACATATGCTATATGTATTAAACACAATAGACAGTTTATACAAAATTTCAATCCAGGTACATAACAACTTATTGGAAAATTGGTAAAATACAATAAAAAAAATGAAACAGACAGAACTTATGGGATGATTTTTAATAAAACTGGTTAGTTTATATATATATATATATATATATATATATATATATATATATATATATATATATATATATTTATATTTAACATTCTTTTTATAGATACAAGTATTTAAGTAAATGCTCTGTTTATAATAAACAGTATTAAATAACATTTACCGGCCTTATTATAAACAGAGCATTTACTTAAATACTTGTATCTATAAAAAGAATGTTAAACATAAAAATGTCTTTAATAAATTGTCGGACTTTGTCCATTTCTTAATGTATATATATATATATATATATATATATATATATATTCTTACTTTGTCTTGGACATTGAGTTCTACCTGGATTCTATCCTCTTAGAATTATTTTTTTATACAAATATATATGTATGTGTATGTATGTATATATATTTATATATTTTAGATATATGATTGCATATGTATGTGTATATTTACCACTAATATTATCTCTCTCTCTCTATATATATATATATATATATATACACACACACACAGGGTGATTGAAAAGGTAACTCCCCATTTTAAAATACTTATAATTTATTTATTAACTATAATTTTTTATAAGAAATGGATATGAGAGAAAAGTGTTTAGCATGAGATTTTATTTGAAATTTGATATGCTTACCAGATTTCACGACCATCTTCTCAAGCCACCTAGGAATTGTGTCAACTGAATTCACCAGGAACTCTTGTGGTATGGAATACATAACTTCTTGTATTTGCCCTTCCAGTTTCTTTCAAAGTCTTGGCTTGGTATAGTAAATTTTCTCCTTTAACCAACCTCAAAGAAAAAAGTCACAAGGTGTTCCTGGCTGGTCACTTATACATAAAATTGGGAATTAATTTTCAATCACCCTGTATATAATAAAATAAAAATGGTAGCTATTAATACTAGCAAATAATATATGTAAAATGATATTTAGTGTATATCTGATATGTCCCGGAAAAGGGATATTTTTGATTGAAGTGGCTAAGTGGGTTTGGCTACTATAACCAAGTAGTACACAGTAGCAGTAATCGACTGGTACTCGTCATAGTCGCAGGTAATAGGTGTGGACCAATAGAATAGCCAATGGCGTCGTCCAATGGATGTCGTCATAGACTTAAACTCTGTTGTACCTACACGTCAGTTTGTATTTATGATGGACACCAGCCAATCATATTCCAGTGAGGTGGGCACAGGTGTATGCATATTCTATTATATCAATATCAAACTTAACAGAAGTGCTCAATATAGCCGAGAGTAATAATGATTATTAAAATGTTCAATTCTTATATATATATATATATATATATATATATATATATATATATATATATATATATATATGTATGTGTGTGTGTGTGTGTGTGTGTGTGTGTGTGTGTGTGTACATGTGTGGGTATGATCTCAAGTCCCAAATAGACATCCCTTCCTGGCAAATTAATTTTTAAAAAATATTTCCACCTGGGACATTCTTATTCAAACCCAAGCACTAAAGAGTTTCAATCTGGGACAATTGCATAATATGTCTTCTGAAATATTCTAGATATCTTTGTGTTTTTATTATTCAAAATCAAAATGATTTTTTAATGCATGTCTGCCAAGTTCTCTTTCTCAACCATAATAATATAACCTGGAATTGCAAGAGACATACCTACACAAAGAGAAGTTACAGCTGGGTTACAGTGCGCACACGCACACACACACACACACACATCTCTGTATGTGTATATGTGGGTGGGGAGAGATGATATAAAATGTTTTATATATTAGGACAATATTAGGCAAAATAATGAATTTTAGTCCAGTGAAGCACTAAAGGACAAAACAGGTCATACAGAGATTTTCCCACTTTTTCATTAATTTACCTAATATATATATATATATATATATATATATATATATATATATATATATATATATATATAAAAAGTAGACACTGAGGTCAACACCAAGTTTGTTTCATGCTTGAATGCAATTTTCAGGCCATGTTTGATTGTGTTTTGGTATGACTATTCATATATGTTTGTTGATGGTGCATTATTAGTATTAAGGTCTATTGTATTGTTCTAAGGTTATTGGGTGTACAGTAATGACTATGCTTCATATTATTACAGAGGCTATTGAATAGAAATGATTATAAATCCAGCTGCCAGATGAAGGTTTATATATATGTGTGTGTGTGTATGCAAACAATAATAGAGATGTTAAAAGCTTCCATACAAAAAAAAAAAACACTTTCTTGTCATTAGATCTGACAAGGTAATTTATTATCCAGCTCCTTAAAAATTCCAATATCACACGGAGGTGAAACATGTTGGTCTATAAATAGCTTTTCAACTTTGTCTCATTATCTCTCTCTCTTTCTATATATATATATAATCGATTATCCCGTCGAATTCACCGTATGAGGGTAAAGCAGATCAGTTCCTAGGAAACCGACAGCCCAACACCAGCATATAAGATTTGATTATAGTGGTGAAGGTTTTGTGTAGAACCATCCACACTTTTTGAAGGGCCGAATACAGAGACCTGGTGCCCTATGTGCCACAAGGTCCCCAAACGACACTCCACAGGTTTTGAATTCAGAGTTGTCCTTCTCCTAGCCATCCAAGGCTATAGAACCCAGTCTGTCTTGCTATTTACCCATAGCTGGAGGGAGAAGGGTATTAGCACATAAGTGAATGTCATGGACTCAACTGAATTCGAACTCGCTCTCCGATTCCTCAATCCAAGCCGCTATCCATTACTCCACTATATATATATATATATATATATATATATATATATATATATATATATATATATATATATATATATATATATATTTAAACTTATAGTAACTGTGATAAAGTCTGCATTTTGCTGTGAGGGTCATTTTTAAAAATTATACTTGAACGTATTTTAAAATTTTAAATTTATCTTCTGTAGTTTTTGCAAAAACAAGCATCCCAGCAATATAAGAGAGCTGACTGAAATTGGTAGCATGCAAAATGGCATTAAATGTTTCTTATAAGCTGCTAAACTCATAATAAATTTTGTTCAGTGTTGGTTGCTTGCTTTTTGATATAGAAGCCTCAAGAATTTGAAGCTTTCGTTTATTATTTTCCTGGTGTAGTGTATTGGCATTTTCAACAAGCA
>CAHIKZ030000356.1:500000-535000 GCA_903632075.3 Acanthosepion pharaonis | reverse complement strand
TGTGCAACCTCAAAATGCTCAACCTTTGAGAGTGGGTGTGAGTTCAAATCTTGCCAGAAGCATTTTCTTTTTCCAGATTTCTTGTTTTGAAATATCCTTTCACTCTGACAGAATTTCAAGAATTACTGTAAACTTAAACAGGCTTAAAATAGCCATTTCTTTACATTATTTCAATTCTTCATTCATTCTTTTCCTTACTTTTTCTTTCTTTCTTTGGTTATTCATGTCTGACTATTATTTTGGGTGTGGTTCGTTATTGAAATCTGATTTAAATGAGTATGTCTCTATATTTATGAGAGATTGTATGTAACTGTGAATGAATGCGTTTGTGTGCAAGTTTGTTTGTGTGATAGAGAAAGATGAAGAGATCTTATTTGTGCACGTTGGATAGTATATTTTTTAAATAAATTCTAAAATCAGTTTTGCAGTATGGATTTAGCTTAATGGTTGACAGAATGGGAAACAGAAAAAGAGTTAAAATTCCTCCTGATGTATTTTGTATTCCCTTTGCACTAATGACCTTGGGAACGGCATGGATCCACATTCCTATTGGTTACAGCATACAAGAATTTAGAAGGAAATGCCATGATAACTGTTATATTCCGTGTTAATAGGAATATATACTTGAAAAAAAGGTGGATGAAATAAGTAAAGGTCTATTGTAAAAAACAGTACAATAAAAATAAAGATAACAGTTTATGTACAAGTGCGTTGCAAGTCACTCCAGTAGTGAGTGCTACTATTGGAAGGTCAGTAGTTCTCACGTAAGTCTGAGTCGTACTCAACAGATCCCAGCTAGTCACTATTTACTAGCCCCACCACAAGGGTAGATGTGGCACAAGACCGAGTTTAACATGGGTTATCAGAGCCCATAGGCTCGGCCAAAAATCACCGTAGAACCCGCATAAACGGGATCGGGTTGGTCAACTTCCCCCAACAAGACTCTGCCCTTCGGCAGAGCCACGTCCGGGTTCCTCTCTAGCTGAAGGCAGATAGTTCGACTGTCTTGCTGGAACAGATCGCAGCTAGTCAATATCTACTAGCCGCCCCACAAGGGTAGATGTGGCACAGGGCCAAGTTTTACGAGGGTCTTCCAAGCTAGTAGGCTTGGCGAAAAATATTCCCTTTTATAAACGGATTCAGGGTCAGTCTACCTCCCCGAATGAGACTCTGAAACAGATCAAAGCTAGTCGGTATTTACTAGCCCCAGCCACGAGGGTAGATGTGTCACACGGCCCAGTTTAACGTGGGTCATCCGAGCCTGTAGGCTCGGCCAAAAATGCCCGTAGAGCCCGCAGAAAGGGATCGGGTTTGTCAACCTCCCCGAACGAGGCTCTGCCCTTCGGTATAACCTCGTCTGGGTTCCTCTCTGCCCGAAGGCAGAGAGTTCGACCGTCTAGCTGGAACAGATCGCTGCTAGTATATTTAACCCCGCCACGAGGGTTGTATGTGGCACAAGGCCGGGTTTAACGTGGGTTCTCCGAGCCCGTAGGCTCGGCCGAAAAAATACCCGTAGAACCCGCATAACGGGATCAGGTTGGTCAACCTCCCCAAACGAGACTCTGCCCTTCAGCTGAGCCTCGTCCGGGTTCCTCTCTGCTCAGAGGCAGAGAGTTCGACCGGCTAGTCCGTTGACTCACGGATATTTATAGGTAGTTAATAACTATATTGTAGTCACTCATGGGGTTGACAGGTTATTCCATTACATCAATAACCAAATGTCAAAAACAACTGACATAAACGGGCCATAAATACATCACCACTGTCCTTCAGGTTGGTAGCACAATGGATATAGGAGTTGATTATATATGATTACAAGTTGATTATACATGTGTTACTATCATCTAGTGGTTGTGAGTTCAATTCCTGAATCAGGTAGTGAATGACTGGTTCAGTAGGAATAAAATAACAATAACCAGCAGATACACAAGAAATGAATGTTTAATGATTGCCAGAGAAACATTGTGTCTATAATAACAGCTATATCAACAGTAGTTTGAGATAATAAAAGTATATCGACAATTACTATTCATTTAGAAACTCTAACCAAACCACGAAGAAGCTCTTCTCTAATGTAGGTATTTACCTTATCTTCCCGCTGAGATGTAATGTGATACATGGTCGGGTTTAATGTGGGGAACCCAAGCGCATACACCAAGGTCAGGGTCCAAAATTACCCAGTCCCTGCAACTGTCAGTTCTGCTGTCAATGGTATGGCTACAGATATCCCTTCTCTAGTGCAATGACGGGAGTACAGCCTCTCAGTATTTTTTTTCTCCTGTTGCATCTCTGCGGACAGAGAACACAACTGAGTTGCACTCTGCCCGAAGACAGAGATGGAACTGAGAAATGATTACACTACCCGACATGTACCAGGTTAAGTCTTCTCGACATTTTTAATATAACCCTACATACAAATAAGTACATATCATTTTCATCTACTTCTTCCTGTTTAGTTTGCTAAGGCAATAAAATGCTGTTGTTAAATGTACAATATTTGTAATTTTATTCTTATCCTCTGTAACTAAAATACTATCACTACACTATGCCTCCCGCACAAAAATATCTCCCATTAACAACCAGTAAATATCTACATAAAATTGATAATAATCGCTACATAAAATGGTGTTCCTGCTACAGTACAGCACAGAGCTAGAGAGGAAAAGAAAGATCATGTTTTACTTTTCAAAGTGAGGTCAACCTGCCTACCTTAAAAGCCAGCATTACGAATATTGGTCTTCCTGTAAATCTAGGCTCAAACATCAGTAACTGCCCCCAAACAAGGTGAACAATTCAGATATTATTTAGTCAAGGTTGAACTTCTTTGTGCTCTTGTTATTTTTTAACACAACGTTTCAGTCGATCAATTCTTCAGTTTTCCGTATTAATATAATCCGAAAGATAAAAAAAACCCTTATGCTAAACATTAAACAACACCAAGAGAATAAAGGAGTTCAAATGTCTGAACATCTGAAACATTTCAACTGTGCAGACAATGAAAACCTTTTTAGTTGACTTCAGTTTCATAGTATAGGGCCTCATGAAAAAGTTTTTTTAGTGTTAAGTTCGATCCCCATGAGAAGTTGTTTTTGTTATAGATATTGACTGATTCTGATTAAATTTCTACAATACAGCTGTGGACCTACACACACACACACACACACACACACACACACACACGTACACACACACAGACACACGTACGCACACACAGACACGCAATCAATAACAGTGGCCTCACAATGATGCAGATGTAGATGCTTGAGGTTCAGTTCCTGATCCAAATGTTTGCGCATGGGTACAATCCCACTTCTCTCTCTCTCTCTCTCTCACACACACACACGCATGCATCATAGGCAAACACACAAGGAGAGACACACGCACACAAAGAAATGAATTCCTTGTTATTACATTTTGTTTTTCTTTACAACATTCGTGGATGACACCAATACCTTCTCCCCCTACCACCATCGTGGGATTAGAATTGAGAGTTAATTTGGGTTAATGTTCCTCTCTTTAGGAAAGGCATGAACTCTTAAATTCCCGCATTCACCCATTTCAATTATTTTTAAGTGGCTTGCTGAATTTATTTTGTTTGATAAATAGATAGATAGATAGATAGATAGAGAGAGAGAGAGAGAGAGAGAGAGAGAGAGAGATGAACACACTGCGAAGTTATTAACTAACTAGGATAGATAGATAGATAGAGAGAGAGAGAGAGAGAGAGAGAGAGAGAGAGAGAGAGATAATGAACACACTGCGAAGTTATTAACTAGGATAGACAGACAGACAGATAGATAGATAGATAGATAGATAGATAGAGAGAGAGAGAGAGAGAAATGAACACACTGAGATCGAAAGTTTTTAACAAACTAGGATAGATAGGAAGAAAAATACGTGATAGATAGATAGATAGATAGATAGATAGATAGATAGATAGATAGATAGATAGATACGTACTTACTTCTGAATAACTAATTCAAGTCATAAGAATGAAATTAAAAAAAATACTATTAGACCGTGGTTTCATGCAACGGACAACCGAAAAAATAATTAAGTGAATTTCCAATTCTGATTCGGGAAAAAAGTCACGTTTTGTAAAGGTCACGATTGATAAAAGTCACGTTTTATTTATTGAATTTTTCACTCTTGTTAATTTAACACTTTCGTTAATTTACAACCAGTTTTTGCATTATTTAACCAATTCAAATTGAGATTGCAACTGGAGTCTTTTTTTTTTTTATCTCACACTCAATTTCATTTAAAATAAAGCCGAAAAAAAAAGGAAAAAAACCGCCAGTTCGTGCGTGTGAGTTGTATACAAGATACATTTAGTTAGTGTTTTAAATTTTTGTTTCTATATATTTTCAGACAAGTTTTCACAGTTGCTGTAAGCTGCGTTAAATGCGCGTTTGAAAGGTGTCCAAAGGGACACCTGTCTAGCTGCCTGATCTAAACTTACCACTTCTAACTCGTTATCGCATGTTTCATTGAAATAGAAATTACGCAAATAAATAACTAATGATAAATATAGAATATCATTTGTGTCAAATAAATTTCAAAATGGTCCACAGTACAAGTCTAATGATAGCCAGCTTTCTAAGTTTCGAATTTAGAGGTACTTTTTTGTAATGGCTTTGAACGGTTAACAAGTTTTAATTGAACTGATGATTTTTAAGAAGAAGAAGGCGTACGCTTGACTTATGTTCGCTTCTTCTTTATAGACCGTGTCCTCTAAGACGATCATAGCTTTCCACAACCTCCTGTCCATTGTAGCTCTTAATAAATTGTGTCTTTCTGATAGCAGACAAGGAAAAGGAATTACAAAATCTCCTACAGAAGGTAGCGACGGAAAGTGAGAAGAAAGGACTAAGCATAAACTATAAGAAGACAGAACGCATGGCCATCAATAAAAGGATAAGCCCGAAATGCGATTTGTAGGCCGGGAACACTAAAATCAAGCAGACGCGGAAGTTTAAATATCTGGGAAGCGTTCTGACAGAGGACGGTAAGTGCGACACTGAGATCCGTAGATGTATCGGAATAGCCAAGGACACATTCCAAAAGCTAGGAGGAGTATTGCGAGACAGGAGGATTTCTTTGGCAACAAAGAAAAGAATACTGAGCTGTTACGTGACATCTGTCCTTCTTTACGGCAGCGAATGTTGGACAATTTCCTCGAAGATGAATAAGAGACGACGGAGATCTGGTTCTACAGAAGGATGCTAAGGATATCATGGACTGAGCGTGTGAGCAATGATGAAGTCTGAGGGAGGATGCAAACAAGGAAGAAGCTTATACTTAACATCAGGAAGAGGCAGCTGAAGTTTCTGGGACACATAATAAGAAACTGGGGCCTGGAGAATCTGATGCTCACTAGTCGAATAGAGGGAGAGAGAGAGACAAGGGGAAACAATGCATGACATGCCTAGCGGGTTTAAGCAAGTGGATGACAGAACGTGGTCTAAGGGAGGTGTCAGAGGGAAGGAACTTGTTGAGAGCTGCAAGGGATAGAGGGAAGCGGAGAGCCATGATCGCCTACGTCCTGAAAGGACATTGCACATAAAAAAGAAAAAGAAGTTATTTCTCCTAAGCCCTGTTCCGCCATCCATTTACTCTAGCTCAGTAAATATGTTATGCATTGTTTTCCTTTGTCCCTATCGGACTTTATCTGTCTTGTGAGTATTTGATTTTCGAAGCCCTCATTCCTCATTATATACCCTGCAAATCTCAGCTGTCTTTTCTTGGTGTTAAGTATTAGTTTCCTTTTTGTTTCCATTTTCTCCAAAATTTCGTTGTTATTCCCATGTTCGGTCCACGGTATCCACGGCATCTGTAGAACCACATTTCTGTTGCTTCAAGTCTCCTCTTCATCTTTGAGGGGGTTATCCAATAAACACTGCCACACAGGAAGACAGTGATAAATAAGCTTTGCTCGGTCGATGCTTTCAGATATTTGTAATTGATTACGTTATATCGACATATCGCAAATAGCAAATTTATTTACCTACATACATTATTTGCTTTTTATCATTTAAACGGTTTGATAAAGAGAAGCATAGCGCATTAAAATTTGGTAATCTTCTTTCCTTTCATATGTAAAAAAGAAAATACATTTTTGTATAAATTCTGCTTGTATGATTAAAGTCCCTGAAATCAGATACTTTCAAAGTAGATCGATTTTTTTTTCAGTTGAACTGAAAGTGGTAAGAAGCTGTGTCTGAGTGGAGGTCGAATTGAAAAAGTTCTTTTTTTTACGGTTATGAGCTATTATTTAAGTCGATTTGTCTTGATTTTAGCATCAAGTTTCTCTGTGCCATCATGGTAAAGGTTCTAGGTTCGAACGGAACGGCGCGATTGCTGACTTCTATTTCTCTGTGCCACTTTTTGTAAGGCTATTCCGGGAAGTGTACTTGTATAAGATTGGTCTCCATGGAAGTGGAAAGGGTAGATGTGTTTCTTTAATTTCTTTTTAAAGCTTTTCATTGGCTGAAAAACAATTTTATTTTTTTATTTATTTGTTAACGTTGAGCCCATTTTGAATATTGTGTGTGAAGCGGGAAAGGGTTTCTTTGTCAGTTTTCCATTCCCACTGTGTTACAAGCCGTCAGAGTGAAAATTTCCGTTAGGAATTTTTTAAAAGACTCCGACATATCCCTTGTGACGTAGAAAGAAAATTCTCATTTTCGGACTGGGCCTATCATAATGAATGAATGAATTAATTTCAAAACGGTACCTAATTAACTATATAGAAATTAATTTAAAGATTAATTAAAAAAAATTTCTATACGATTTCCAATTAACTATGAATGTGCAGGTGGTGTAATGTTAGCGGCTCGTAACGAGAAATCGGCAAGTCGAGTTCAAGTTTTTACGAGTACGTTATATTCACTTTCACGCAAATACACTTAGGAAATGTAAGAAACGATCTTTTTTACTCCCTATTATTACTTACTATTGGGCTAAATAGCAGGACAGACTAAACTCTCGGGCTGTGGCTGGCAAACAATATAGAAGGACAACTCTGAATTCAAAATCTTATGTTGTCCTGGCGTGGCATGTTCTATGGAGCCATCGACATGATCATTGTGTTCCAAGTGACTCTAATCTCGACTGCGCTTGACTTAGGGCTTGTCGATAAATTATTATTGTTATTGCACTCAAGACTCAACCAGCGACTTCAAATGGAAACTAGCTTATATTTTGTATCATAAGATGCAAATAGATGAAGTGCAACCAAGGAGAAATCAGAAATGTGGTTCTACAGAAGGATGCTGAGGATATCATGGACCGAGCGTGTGAGCAACGATGAGATCTTAGAGATGTTGTAAACAAGGAGGAGGCTTATACTTAATATCAGGAAGAGGCAGCTGAAGTTTCTGGGACACATAATGAGAAAGGAGGGCCTGGAGAATCTGACACTCTCGAATCGAATAGAAGGAAAGAGAGACAAGGGAAAACAACGCGTGACATACTTAATGGACCTAAGTAAGTGGATGACAGAACGTGGTCTGGGGGAGGAAGCAGAGGGAAGGAGCTTGTTGAGAGCTGCAAGGAATGGAGGGAGATGGAGGGCCATGATCGCCTACGTCCTGAAAGTACATCTCTATCTATAAAAGGTAGGATGTGTGTTTTTTGTTTGTTTGTTTGTGTGTGTGTGTGTGTGTGTGTGTGTGTGTAACGAATGCGAATGACCGCAATTTTCGACGGATTTGCACCAAAATTTATATGCACATGCTCCAAGTTAGCAGAAAGGCCAAGACCGACTTTGCATTTCCCAACTCCCATCGATAGTGGAAATAATCGATTTTTTTCATGCTTCTACGGCAGTTTTCATGTAGTTTTCGGCCATTTTCTACTGGTCAGAATGAGAGCCTATTGCTGGCTGCCACGAATAGGCAAGAAGATGCTATTGACCAGCGTGAGAGCCAACGGCTGTCTGACACGAATGTTAACTAACATGCAAAAAAATCGGTAACTGCATTCGTCACAAGTGGAAAAAAATTTAAATCTACATGGCACTTTACTCCAATTGGCTCATTCGCTTGCTTAAACTCAACGTTGATTCTGAGTTCGCAGAACTGGGTTGGGTGTGAAAAAGTATTTGTTGTTTAACATTCTTTTTTCATTTGGTTTTTCCAGTTACGTGTTCTTTTTTTAAAGCTGATCGTTTTGTGTTCATTTTGTTTAGTTCTTTTTTCGTAACAGATTTAATGTTTAATATAGAGCTTAGAAAAAATTCGCAGTGTGAGATAGGCAAGAAGTAAGGCATGTAGCAACATCAGCTTGGCAAAGGGCACTCTTTTAAAGGCAAGGAAGGGCAAAAATATTTTGAGTCAAGTGATAGCGATTGCTGTATGAGTCGTACGATTTTTTAATCAAGCACGGGTAACGCCGGGCCATGCTGCACATAAAAAGAAAAGAAAGAATTGTGGTTACTGCATGGAGGGAAATCTACGCAAGATGTGAGCAATACCTATGTCTATGATTTTTTTTTTTTTTTTTGTAATTTTCATATTTTAAGACGAACATGAGTTTATCAATATATTTGTTTTCTCCTTTTGATATGATTTCCAAAGACCCAATAACAACAGCTAATGTTTTATGTCTTGAGATGCCACATTCTACTGATTTCTATCTCGAGGTCTTTCAAATGTTATCAAAGATGTGTTTTTGTCAGCTGGGAAGAAGACAAGTGTTTTCAACCTTATGATGCTATCGTACATTCATAGAAATTCTGTTCTTGGGGCATAATGTCACCAAGACTCCTCAAAACTTAAGAACTTTTAGGAGAATCATTGAAAAGTAAATGATAGTCGTTTTCTGGAGATTTCAATTCCAATTCTCCCTAACCGTATTCTCAGTTTTCTAGATGGTGTTCCAAGCGCACTCATTACTACAGATATTATTTATACATTTCATGTTCCATAGATTTTTCAGCTCCCTGACCAGATGCATTGAGCATATTTTTCTCTTTCCAGGTCATATGTACAGTGTAACCCGGATATAAGAGAGTTGTTGGGACCGGAGAAGAAGTCTGTTATATCCGGGTTGGGTCTAATTTATATACATTAACACAGGCTCTAATTTGGGACCAGAGAAAATCTCTCTTATATCCGGGTTTCTCTTATATCCGGGTTACACTGTATTATTTTTCTATTTCCTGTTACTGTTTCTTCACTGCTATAGTATCACAGTTCTATTTACCTCTTGAGACCAATTCCTTCTCACTCAAGCAGTAGGAGGATGACAACCGAGCTCGTCTTGCTGTGTAATGTGTCATCTTCCGAGCGAGATACCTTCGCCATTGCTTCTCATATCATTCACGCTGTTATTTTCAAATTTTAATTAGAAATTTATTTCATAATATGAAGGTTAAAAATTTAAGGTTACACTAAAAAACCAGTGCTTTTATGGAAACACAATCTCTAAGAGTGCTGCCAGGCAAGGCTAAAGAGTCCCTCTTGCCCATGAGACACGGTTATACCCCACCAGAGGCCCGTTCGGTACTTCTAGATCACGATCACGGGGAGACGACGACGGCCATGATGATAACCAGGAGGAGGAGGAGAATTTATTTTTAGTATTGGTGGTAGCTACCGGCATTGCTTCGTTTACGGGTAAGAGAGACACTATGAAATACGTATCACTCGGCAATTTTTCACAAGGCATATGTGTGTGGTCCCCCTCCCCACGTTTAAATATGTGACTTGTCCACACGAAAAAGATTAAATATCCCCAGTATTGGCGCCTGGGTATCCATCACCGGCTTCCCATTTCATTTGATAGAGTCAATTGGTACACTGCATTTAAACACTTGCCATTCTTGGCCAATGTACTACAGTGTAACCCGGATATAAGAGAGTTGTCGGGACAGGAGAAGAAGTCTCTTATATCAGGGTTACACTGTAGTTCGGAAGAGAAAGAATAAACGTCGTTTTATTTAAACGTTTATCCTAGAATTATTTTGAAACATATACTTTTTAATTATGTGCAGTCTATTTTATACTCATTGCATCTTTGCTGTTTTTTGTGCAGTCTAAAAATTTGGCTGGGAGAATCTTACAAACACACTTTCTCTTTCAGAGTCTGAAAATTTAAAATATGACGTTAATTTTGACATTGATTGGAAGGACGAGTAATGACGTCTTAAAGTGAAAACTGTTTTGTAACTTCAGTTTAAAGCATCAACCAACTGGTTAAAACGTTACTCATTCCCGTAAATCATAAAACCAACTTAAGATTTATACGAATTGAAAGGAAAATGAACAAAAAAGGAAGAGGCAATCCGAAAGCATGCGAAGATCTCGAGAAAGATCAAGTGAACATTGGTTTTTGCCTGTAAATTAATTTTTGTTGAAAGGAGCAGATGACTCTGCAAAACCGGTGGCAATCGAGAAGTTTACATAACAGAATCCAACAAATGTCAACTGACAACCTGAAGCTCTTCTTAGCATGATATTTGAGATTATGGACTTTGTTTGAGTGAGGGTTTGCGTTTCTTTTGGTGTGGGTTTTGAATTTGATTGACAAACATTAACAATCTCGGCGTTTGTGTTCACTTTATGCTCGACTCTACAATAATCGAATTGTCATAATTGTCCGAAGATGAACATTTTTTTTTTTTTGCTTTTTGCTGAGCTGTTTGGCGAAATGGAAGAATTTGTGCTTTTAGCTTTGGAAAACAAAACTTCAATTTTTTTTTTAACCCTCTTGAACCAGCAAAAGAAAAGCGTTTTAGTAAAATTTGCACTCTTTTTATTACACAAAGATTGGAAACAAAGGGTAAGTCTATTTGATGTTTTAATCCTAGAACTAACCAAAAGGCAATCACATCATATGGGCATATTTGTTTTGACCTTCGTAGGTGAAGTGGGGGGGATTTACAATGAATTTACATATCAAAGTGGACACCCTATTAATTTTTAGAAAAATTTAATTCTTTTTTTTCTTTTTTTTTTTTCGTAGTATTCATGATTTGGAGTGCTTAAGCTATAATAATATGGATTTGTTTAATAAATCCTATTCCTGATATTATAACTAGTTGTATATATATATAATAACTATATTTTATCAGTAAGATATCATTTGACAAATTTAGACAGAAATCATCTTTATCTTTTTGGGCAAATGACAATTTCTTTTCAGCTGATTTTAAATGTACAGCATAGAAATTGAATGTGGGGCCTTATTTGAACAAATCGAAATTTTCCAGTTGAGTGTTTAGTCCTCAATTTTTTTTTTTATCCTACTATAATAAATTTTCAGGTTGTTAATGCTGGAAAAGTGTAAAAGTACTGGTCAGCAATAAAGATGAACATTTGCTGACCCATAAATGCTATGTCCGTTCAGGATATCAGTGATCCTATTTCTACCCAGATCTTTTTTCTATTTTATCAGTTAATTGCCATGACTTCTTGAGAGAAAGAGTATACGGGTTTCCCCATTGCCTTCTCCACGGTTCAGAATTAAAAGACCTCCTATTCTTCAACTGGCTGGACGTAGTATAGACAAGAGACAGACAGAAAAAGATAGGAAGATAAATTGTTTAAAACATCATGTCCCTTCAGGACATAAGTCAATATGGCTATCCACAGCTACATCTTCTTATCTGAATTTCTATAACTTTTGGGGAAAGATATCGGAGTGGTTTTCTGTTGCCCCTTTTCACAATTTTCAATTCAGTCATCCTTCTCCCAGCAGACAGGTTTGGAGAGACAGAAGAGAAAAATGAAGAGAGACAATAAAGTAATTTCTATTTACACTATTTACAATGTTCAAACTGTTATCCTCATCTTTATTGCCATATTCACGACGTTTCGACCATTGTATGTTCCAAGCTTCTTCAGGTAATATACGTTTGAATTTCAAACGAAAACCTTTATTTAGTCCACAGGGGTAGATTGTTCTAATTTCACGTGACATCACCTGAAGAAGGTTGGAGCGTACAATATCTGCAATGTCATGAATATGGCAATAAAGATGAGAATAACAGTCCAAATGATATAAATAGCATGAATAGTTACAATACCTCAGTTCAGAAATATAGACAGATATTAGAGTAATAAAAAAGACTAAAAAGGGATTAAAATGATTTTATTATTAATTTGACAGTATTTTTTATTACTTTAAATGCTATATTTTAGTGGATTTGAGTAGACACCTTGCTTTCTAAACAGTGGGAATTATATCTACCAGCCTGTGCACTCAAGAGTCTTAATAAAGATAATGTGCCCTGTTCTACAAATACTTTCATGGAAATTGCTCCGAGGAGCTGCATTCGCTGGTTCCCAGACTTCATGAGTTCAAGCGCCCTACGAGTCTGGCATCCCGCTCTCACCCCTTCACTGTCGAAACTCCTAAATGTAGCCGTCTCTTCTACTCTAATAGCTTCATGTCTCGCACCTCTCGCCTGTGGAACTCCCTTCCCTTCTCCTGTTTCCCTGTGAGCTATAATCTCCAGCTATTCAAGTGTAATGTCAATCGACATCTCCAGTTGCCTTGATCTATCTACTACCCTCATCCTATCTTCTATCACTCCTATCTGATCTTCCTGTCTTCTGTAGCCCCTTGCGTCCTAATGGCTTCCCGCCTTGCTTGGGGTGAAATGCTTAAAAAAAAACAAAAAAAAAACATAGGGCTTAAATTTGCTCAAACACTGCCAGAGAGCACATTCTATTTATGAAGACTCTTTTTATAGACAGGCCTGTAAACGTAATTCACACTGTTTAAAAACAGGCTCTTTACTCAAACATGAGTACCCACAAAAATATAACATTTAAAGTGACAATACAGATAAGACAGACACATTTTTTTTAAATGCCCTGTCCCTTCAGGATAAAAGCGATCATGACACTCTACAGCTTCCTTTTGCTATATTAGATGTGAATTGCTATGAACACTATTTACATTATTCAGACTATTGTCCTCATTTTTATTGCCATATTTTTCACAATGTTTCGGCCGTTGTACACTCCAGACTTCTAATGTAAATAGGTACAAAATACCTCATCTCAGAAATATAGACAGATGCTGAATTGCTATGACTTCTTGGGAAAGACAGTAAACTGTTTTCCAGCTGTTTTCTCCATAGTTTGGAATTCCAAGTTATCTTTCTTCTAGACTGGTTGCCAGCCAAGGCTAGAGAGCCCAGTCTAACCTGCTATTTAACCCATAGTGGGCAAATGGGAGGTTAGACAAAAGTTCTGCTTCAGCTTTGCTGGAGGTCATATGTGTGAAAGTATAAGTAATTCACTTCAAATGTAAATAGAATTGTGATTATTGTTTTTTTCTACTGTCTTTTTCTACACACTCCTTGAATTTGTTTTCACTAGATATGTTTTTATTATGATGAATAAAAGTGTTGATATAAAAATCAACACCATTATTTTGTTTATTAGCTGGTTATTAGTTTATTAGCTGGTTATTAGTTTATTAGCTGGTTATTTTATTTATTAGTTAACACCATTATTTTGTTTATTAGCAAGATAATGGAAACAGAAAGAGAGTATAGCAAGGCTCAGTATCTATGTGTTTGCATCGGTTGAAGATTATATCATTATTATTGCAACTGTTGCTATGGTTATATTTTTGTCTTTTTTTTTCAAATAATATTTATGCACTGAATTTATGGACAAGAGTGAAAACTAAATTTAACATTACCCATAAAAGATGATGAAATTATTTATATATAGGTAACCCATTATTTTTATGGGGTTATACACTAGTTTGTTTAGGAAATCTTAGCCACATTATCACATGTTACTTCAACAAATAGTTTTTTGATAAATGAGGAGTAGTTTTTAAATGTTTGGTTTGTCTAGAGAGTCAAAGTCAAATAGATAAAAAAAAAACATAAGTTTATTGAAAAGTTTAGGCTAAAATGTAATCATTTAACTGAAGCATTGTTGTTGTTGATGATGATGTGGTGGTAGGTGTAACATGAAGAAAAAGAGGGAGATAAATCTCAAGAAAGGCATTGAAATTTTAATGTACATCTATGGGTATCCTGCCAACCAACCAACCAACAATATTGATAAGTATTAAACTAGCATAATACCCATAAAAAATGACAATTATGTGCTTATGGATTGGCACTTCTACCTAGGATCAGTCTATTTATGGACTCTGTCTTGGATCAAAATATAACTCTTTGGTCCTCTGCTAAGGATGTGTGTAGTTTTTGCATGCACTGTGTAGAAAGCTACACGCATAAATTTATATATATATATATATATATATATATATGAAGATGAGAAATTTTATTATTTATATATAATAGTTCACAGTGAGTGGTGGTGGTAGTAAAACAGTGTTCAATGCAAAATAACAGATAAAATTTATACTAATAATAACTATACATTTGTTTCTCACCGTTTGGTACTTTGTTTTTTTTCATAAGTAAATAAGCTGTTCCATGATTTGATAATAGGTCTTTATAAGCTACCATTAAAATATTAATATTAAAATTTTACAACGATAAGTTTTCACTTTATGTCTGAAGATTGTCACAGGCATTAAAATCAGAATTTTACCAAACGATACCTTGCATAAATACTCTGGTTTTCATTTGACAAAACACCTCTCTCTCTCTCATATATATATATATATATATATATATATATATATATATATATAAGTTCAGGATACTTTTCAAAGACTGACTTAAAAGGTTTGTGATGTTTCACTTATCATTCTTTAGACAAGCAAAACTTTTAAATCAGTCTTTAATAAATATCCTGCATCTTTAAATTTTTAGTAAAACACGCACACACACACATATATATATATGTTTCACTGCTACTAGCAAGCAGATATTTTTTCCCTGATGATAACCATGCTGGCCGAAACTCGTTAAGGTATCTAATTGTAATAATAAAATGAAGAAATATTAATATACAACCCAGTGTGTCTGAAAATTTTAATTTTTTAATATTTTTTATTTGTTCAAAACATATCTATATCTATATATATATATATATATATATTCAATACAGGTGCGTATATCAATAGCTGTCATTGATGTATGTGCGTTTTTTAAATTGATAAATCCAAACAGCACAGACAATGTGTTAAAATATAGAGAAACGTGAAAAATCAAGATGTTAACCTTCCATACCACTTTGAATAAATGATTAGAAATAAAAACAAACATCAATACTGGAAAGTGGAATAATGGCTACTGGACTTGAGAAAGCTGTTTTTTGAAGAAATTGTTTTAAGGAAAAGATTTTATAAAATTTCAACCGAAAATAGTACTGGCTACTCGATCGGTGAATGCCAAATCTTTCCTTATAAGGAAACGGCTAATATTACCATTGCTATATATAAGTACTATAAAATAATGAATACATAAGTAAACGTTTACAATGTTATATGGTAAAAAATATACTTTTCAGGTATGCTATATTTATGGGTTAAAGTGATCAATATCAGGGATAGTGTGGATATAAATGTGGACAATGAAGTCAACACTCAGCAGCGAAAGCATGAACCAGACAGTCGCCGCTGGGTGTTGACTTCAATGCCCACTTTATATATGTTTGTTGGGGTGGGTGTTAATGTGAGTTAAAAGTATGTCACTTCGCTGATTGATATTACCTTCCGCATCCCGATTCCAGTTTCGTAGGCGGACCTGTACGTCCACTCTTCAGGGGATACTAGCAATTTACATAGGCTGAAAATTTATCAACTTAGCCAAGAAGGGATCCTCTCTCCAGATTTTGTTTGGGTTTTTGCTTAGAAACTGTAAAGTGGGTTAAGTTTAAGATTGTATCCACTTAGAAATACATATATCTAAGAGCTACAAGCGGATACATGAGAGGTCTTAGAAAAATTCTTGATTCAACCCACTTGTCAGAAATCGAAACAATAGCCTTAACATCAGGGATCCTTTCTTGATTCAGCTTAGAATTATTCAGAATATCTGTATACACTCTCCATCTCTCTCTCTCTCTCTCTCTCTCTCTATCTATCTATCTATATAATATATATAATATCTGTAAGTGCATGAGTATTTCCTTCGCATTTCCTCATCTGTTTTTGTTCCCTGCAGTGTCTGATGTTCATAAACTTTTCTGAACCCCAAAGAAACCTCTCAGATCTACATAACAGGATAACACAGACACACAGACACACACACACACACACGTGCGCACGCACAAACACACACACACACACACGCGCGCGCTCGGATAATGGAGGAAACGTGTGGAACATGTTTCTTTGAGTTTTGTTTTGCTTGTGAGTTCGCCTGAAATTCTACTTCCTTCCTGTTTCTGACTTAACTCCAATGCCTTGAAATAAATAAATGTTTGGTAGTCGCGCTTTCAAGAGATTAAACAATGCCAATCGCATAACCTTTAGCCACCAACGCTTTTTGAAAATTCCCTCGTTCAAATGAAGGACTCAATAGATGCCAATAATATAGAACAATTCTGGGAAAAAGATTTTTTTTTTAACCTTTTTCTTCTTTCTTTTTTTTTTTTTCTTTCTTCTTTTCGAGGACCAAAATTCTTAAGGAATTTTCAAGTATAAAAATTCTAGTCTGTAGCACTATATTTTTTTGTTTTTGTTATTTTTTTAGATCTTTCTATAGAAATTCTATCTATTCGACTCTGGTAGTAAATTCTATTGAAAGTGGAATTCAGTGTTCTACGGAACTTTCGCTATAGAAATTCGATGGAAGGAAATATTGTTTTTTATTATTTTGTTTTTTTAGCATTGTAATTTTTAACATTGTTTTTCTGGTTTTTTTTTTTTAAATTTTGTTAGCCAGAGAATAGGTAATCCTATCACCAATTCTCATTATATGGGAGTACCCTCCAGGGAGGTATCAGGTTTGGTGGTTGCAGTTTCTCCTGTTGGAGATAATATCAATAAGTCCATACACCTCTGCTGAACATTGGAATGAATTTTATATATATTATTTATATATAGGAATAAAGATTTTTTTGTTGTATAATTGAATTGGATTTGCATTTCTTTTTTTTTCCGTTATTGCTTCAGGCAGTAATGGATATATTGCATCATGTTTTATTTTCTGAAAGAAAGAAAATTTCTGAAAGTTTACTTCCTCAAGAGTAGAGAACTTGGTACATTTAATCATCCGATGTCCCTCATTAATAATCTACAATGCATCTTGGAACTTGTGGAGAAATTCTGTGAACTGCCACAGAACCTTCCTTATCCATAGTATTATGTTTATATTTTAAAAAATTGACTATTCTTTTTTTTAGAAATAGATCTATAGCTTCATTGCTATGTTCGAAGTGTTGTTAAGAGTTGGGTAACTAGTTCCATAATGTATGACTTTGTCCATAAAACTGTGAGAAAGCCACAAATACAATATGTAGACCAGTTTCAAACCTGGTGTGTCACCTTCAAAAAATCTGACTCATAGGAAGTTTCAAGTTTGGATAAATTGGCATGAACTTCATGCTAAATATTGTTTTAGATTCACAAATTCAATATTGTATTTAGGTTATCAATATCTGTTTAAATATCTCATTAATTAATAGTACATTTAAAAATTCCTTGGTTAACAATTATATAATTGTTACACAAAAAATTCACACAAGAATGCAATGTTAAATGTTTTATTCTTCTAAAGTTAAATGGGACACTAACTATGCAGAGCATAGCCTGTTAAACAACTTTTTTAAAATGGCTCACTTACCTCTATGCACACAATTCTGAAACTGAGCCAAAACATTTTTTTGTATTCAAATTTTGTGGTCAAGCCCACTAAAAGTCTTACACTGTAATACTGTTATTAAAGGTATTCACATTGTTGTTGCTACTTTGAGTACTAGCATTTTCAAATGACATACTGTTACTGGAATTAAAATTTTCTTTCAGGACTGCTAATCATATGTTAATATCACCAACATATATGCTATTGTTCCTTAAATTTGTCATTATTAATCCCATTTGGTCAATACTTTTTCTGTATCCAAGCAATTTCAGTAATTTTATTGTTAGTTTCTGAAATCTTAGGAAGTAGCTTCCCAATTGCTGATTTACTGTCCAAAAATACATCTTTCATTAAATCTTCTCTCATTTCTAAAGTTTCTAACTTTATATTTATTTTAACAGCACTGTTAGTTTTTAATAGTGTTGTAGGTATATGCAGGTTGTATTTAAGTTAGAAAAACGTGTGTCTCCTGGTATATCCCACAACAAAAATTGCAGGCTAGAAATGTGAGTTCAGGTAATAAAATGAAAAAGTAACAACAAAACTATATATATAAATAAACAACACGTATGTATTAACAAAACAAGGGTATACATAGATAATAGAATATTATTGCATGTTACAAAACAATGAGCATGAATGAAGAAAACATTTAAACTAGTGAAGTAGAAGTGTAACAAACATGTGTGATAGACACGTGAATATAAATATAAGCATGTGTGTGAGAGAGTTCAAAAAGTCAACAGAGGACCAAGGGAAGTGAATGCACCTCAGTGGCAGCATTCTTATCTACGTGTGACCTACATCTTACTGTCCCTGGGTGAAATATGAAAAAGAGCATGAGAGAGAATGTTACTGCCTATTTATAGGCTAAGAGAGGTTCCCAAGCGACATTTTTTAGGAAAGTTAAAAACTCCACAATAGAGCTTTAACAACCTTTACTTTTTAGCCACTTCCCATTTTTTAACTCATTTTTTTTTAAATCATGTAACAGAGTCACTTATTAAATCACAATTCAAATAATATTAATACAACATAATATTAAATATTGAAACAGTGAGCAGATCTGTTATTTTATTTCATAGTAGGACACTCAATCCCATTTTGTATAGGTGTAAACAATATCTTGTCTAGTAAAAATATATTTTCAAAGTTCAAATGCAGCAGGTAAGTTGTAAAAGTTGAATTACAATTTTGATTGTAAAATGTAGTTGAAAACAAATTTCAAAGTGAAGTTAGAAGATCACAAAATATATTTAATTTGTATTAAATGAGCAAATATCAAATAAGTTAAAATTGAATTACAATTTTTATATTGTAAAATGTTTGTAAAAGTTCCTAAATCTGGACAATATTCATTTTTAAGTTGTCAAATATTAAGGAAATTTGCAAAATCGTGGTTAAGTCTGCCACAATCTGTATCTAATTATAATAAGTCTGCAATATTAAGGAAATTTGCATTAAGCTACAAAATATTAATTTTCATTAAGTTTGCAAAATATGGGAATTTGAGTAAGCCCCAAATAAAGTTCCCATTTGATGGATGCAGATGTAGTAATAATAAAAGAATAGAATCCAACTAATTTAAGATTAATGTGTGATAAGGGTGTAGAGATGACCCGTTCAGCATGTGGTAATTTGATGATTGTAAAGAGTTGTTTACAAAAGGCAGAAAAATGTGCCAATCAGCAATGAGCTGATTGGCTTAATCTTAAACTGCCAAGGGCAGATAATCATATAATCTTTTTTTTCATACTGGTTGTTAATCTAATCATTTTATTATAATTATTTGTAATAGTATAATTAATTTTATTTATTTTCTGTGGATACAACAAAAGGGAACAAAAGGCAAATGCTGATATTATGGATATATATATATGAGAGAAAGAAAGAGAAATGCCCAGCATTTGGAAAGACATATAGAAAATATGCAAAAGAACTACTTCCAATCTGTATGCAAGTCAAAAAAGAAAGATATTGAGAATGTCCCTCAGAAATAATGTGGAGATGAAAATGAGAGAAATATTTTCATTGAAAGAAAAATTAAAGAACATTTAATACAAGTTAAAATAAACAACACCAATTTAGATATCAAATGGATATAGATAGTGAAGAACAGATATTCCCAGAAATATTTGGGGATGACTAAGAAAGTCAAAATTACAAAAATACAATTTGATGACTCAGTTATACAAACACTAGGATGCTTTGGAGTATCAAAAGATTTGAGCAATACCTATAAATTGCAGACTTGTTGGAAATGTACTCAAAATGAATTCCACAAAATTAATTAATGCTGTGAATACTGAAGAAACAGGTGTGCTAAAAATTATAAGGCAAATCTCAAGTTAAATGAAAATGTACCCCTTGATGTACTATTGGCCTTTAATGGAACTCTTGCATATAACAAGATTCAGAATGGGCTCTTAAAGTTGCCATGCAACTATAAATAATTATATGTGACCATGACCAACCACTGTTGACACTGTAATATATGATAAAATAGTACAGTAAAGCTGATTTAATCTAATAATTATTAGGTTAAATAAGATTTACTGTACTATTTTATCATATATTACTTTTATTTTAATTTAATGTACTATTTTTTCAATGAATATAGTATAAATAGTGCCTCAAACTTGGAAAACAAATTAAACATGGAGAAAATGTCAAAGCTGGCAAGACTAGATCTTGAACTTAATTCCACAACAGCTAATGAAAGAATGAAAGATATTCATTGAGAATATTAAATAACTTTTTTTTGAAGAATGCGGTGAAAATGCTGAACCCTAATTAATTGCATCTCATATGAAGTTTACGATTATGTAGAGAAATGCATGACATTTGACTCTACTATTGATGTTTTAGTGAAAATTATACGTCAAGATAAAATTAAATTTTTTATATTCATTAACAATTTCTGGACAAATTTTTACAAGAACTATGATGACTAAGCAAAGACTGTGCTTTTAAAGCAATAACTACAGAACAATATCACAAATTTAATAAGAGACTTGTTCATTAATGGTCTTTAACTCATGTTAAAAACTACTAGAAAATTGAATAGTTTGAATTTACAATCTGCCTAAAATGAAACTTATACTTTTGACTTGGCTCAGAAAAAACTTTGATTTTTATGACACTTTAACAGTTCATGTCAAAATATATCACTGTTACTATACAAGCTTCGAAGGAACACGGGATGTTCAATGAAAACAACTTGCTGTCACATTCATAATAAAAAGAAACCATTCCCTACATGTTAAAGATAAAAAAAAATTGTTTTTTGTTGTCTAAATGTGCTATGAAGAATATCTGTCTGGATAGAATGTCTTTTTGTGATAAAATAAGACACTACTAAAAGTGTGTAAATCAAGCTCTGTGAAAGCCTAGCAGAGGCCATACACAAACTGACATTATGCACATATACAGCTACTATCCCAGAAAGTGTAGCAAAAAACACAATTTACCCATAGTTGGAGATAACAAATTAAAAGCCAAATTATACTATTATTAGAAAACATATATCTCTAACTACACACCAATTTTAGCCTAGCTAAGACACACACACACACACACACACACACACACACACACACACACACACACACACACACACACACTCTCAAAACAAATTTTAAAACAAACACAAATATACCAAAGTGCTGACCATTATTGATGTGACTTTTTTGCCACAAATGTCTACAACTACATCCATGTGTATATATATAGGTTAAAGAGAAGCCGGACAGCAAGACTTCATGAACACAAACCATAGAGCCTAACCCAAAAGCATGGCTGACTGCTTGTCGCACATTCGAACGCTACCATATGCAACTTATCAGAGACATTTTCATATCGTGTAAATGAAAATGAATTTTTGGTCATTTCTCCAAACCAGTGTCTAATTTTGTTTCTTTACTCGAACCAACTTCCACCTCAGATCATAATAACCTTCTTCTATGTGACGTGTCCTTTCAAGACCTGGGAAATCTTGGCTCTCCACAACTTCCTGTCTTTTCTAGCTCTTAGCAAATTTTGTCTTTTAGCCATCTTTCTTAATCCCCTCTCTGTCAACCGTTTAAACAAGCCCGTTAGGTAGATTATTTTCCGCTATTCCTCTTGTGTTTGTCAGTTTCAAATTTTCTAAGCCTTCTCCTCTGATGATGGGTCCTAGAAATTTCAGCTGATATAAACTAGACATGTCCTTTTTGTTTCCTTTTCCTCTAAAACTTCGTTGTTGCTTACATGTTCAGCCCATGGTAATCTCAGCATCCTTCTGTAGAACCACATTTCTGTTGTTTCTGTACAGTACTTCCTCAATTATCCGTACACTTTGGAACGGGTGTTGAAAAAATGTGTCAGTCATTCAAAATTTCGGATAATTGAATACCTAAAAATTAACGAAAAAAAAAAAGAAGAAAAAAGTCATTTAACATTTTCAGATGCTTTGTTTAAGGTTTTTGTTCAATTTAGATTAACCAGAAAAAAAATGCGTCAATTTTTGTCTGTTTCCAGCTAACCTCGCGTTTTTCTGACGCTAACTCCCAAAGCTGGATTATTAGATGCATTTGTAAGGGTAACTTGAAAGCGCAGCCAACTGAAACATTTGTCAAACATAATTAGGTACCCACAAAATGGATGCGTCGTTTTTTTTTCCGAAATGAAAGCAAAAATTGCCAAAAAATCAGGGAATTATCTGATTAAGATAAAGTTTCAGTACTTATTCATTAATGAATAAATTGTATATTGCATAGGTTATTTTATTAGACAACTTTGGAGAAATATTTTGGGGTCCTGTTTCATCCTATTTTCGATACCTTATGTGTACTTTTTAATTTAGTGTGGTTTTTCACTTATTGTTATGTACATGAAAATCGTTAAAGATATTATTTTAGTAAAAAAACAAAAACAAAAGAACTATGCAATATTAGATGTACATAAAATTTGTCATATTGAGTGTATGTGCGCGCGTGTATACACAAGCACGCACCAAGTGTGCATCTGCATGTATCTTTCTACATAAGTGTGCTTCTGCATGGGGAAAATGCTAGTAAAGCTTGTCTGGTTAGCTATTACTTCTGAGTAGTGAGTTCGATCCTCACTGGGTGAGCCATACAAAATTTCATAGTAAACAAGGGTTGAGATGTTGTAAAATCAACCAGCAATCTGTATCCATACACACACACACTAAATGTATATCTTCATATATATATATATATATATATATATATATAGTCATCTACAGACAGACGGTTTCCTGTATCACAGCTCATCAGTATGGCTAGACGTTTGGTTGCCTCTAGCTAGGATCGAAACCCAGCTGAATTGGCAAGTTGGAGATTCTGCCCCTAAGCCATTGACGCACGGCAGGGATGAAGGTGAATTTAAGCGTATTTATTTTTAGATAAACACACAGTGACTGAGAGAACTCGATTCGCTTTACCGAAGAGTCTTGCATTATTATCAGTAATAGTCACTGTTCTTCATATATATATATATATATATATATATATATATATACACACTGCTTGTATCTGTATACACCCTTACACATGAAGTGCATGCCTGTATGCACATACATATATCAAGTGCATATCTATATGTACACCTGATGAATATGTACCTGTATACACATTCACGCATACCTATACACAAACAGCATGTATCTGTATGCATGCTCACGCACAAGTGTGTATCTATAAAACATATAAACTCCATACCTTTACACATTTACTATATTCATATTTATACACACATACACACTATGTATTTGTATACACACATATACTAAGTGTGCATCTTTCTGCATATAACAGTGAATGATTAACTGTACATATGCATGTACACACAAACATGCATCAGTGTGGATCTGCATGAACACTTACACATGAAGTGCATTATAAACACACACAAAGTTTATCTCTACTCGCATGCACAGATGCTGATCCATAGTTGCCAATCTAGTAGCACACTTAAATTCATACAGAAAAGGCACCGACTTTTCTAACAGTAGATCTAGCATTTGATTTAATATAATCACTCCATTTCATATCAGTGGAAAACATGAGCCCAAGAAAGTGTTACTCTTGTGGAAGTTAGCATCAGTCATGTTGATGGAAAGCAGAAAAGGCTCTCTGTGGTGATTAAAAGAAATCAGTTTTATTTATTAAATCTTTGAGACTTCCATAACTACTGAGTAGTGAGTTTGATCCTCACTGGGTGCCCTATACAATATTCAACATGAAATAACCCAGCCAGACCAACCAGCAATCTATATGCATGCATACACACCAAGTATGTATCTGAATTTATATATATATATATATATATATACATACACACACACACACACACACTCTGCTTGTACATGTATACATGCTCACACATGAAATGCATATATATTCCATACACACAACAATACTGAAAATTATAAATGCATACACATACACAATCAGCATGTATCTGTATGCCCACTCATATACACACATGCACTTGGTGTATCTGTATGCTTACTCACACATGAAATGTATATCTATGAACTTGCACAAATAAAGCTCCTATATAGGTGTGTGTGTGTGTGTGTGTGTGTGTGTGTGTGCGGAGGATTCTCCCATCATTTTTTTTATATATGATTATCCATCAGAATAGTTCTTAGAACCAAACAGTCTGACTACACACACATGATTTAATTATAGTGATAAATGCTTGTGCAGCACCGACCACACTTTTCGGAAGCGCCAAATACTGAGAACATAATGTGCCACATGGTCTCCAAATGACCCTCCTCAGGCTTTGAATCCAAACTTGTCCTTCTCCTAAACTAGTAGCCACCCAAGGCTATAGGACCAGTCTACTCTGCTATTTACCCATAGCTGTGGTGAGAGGTGATGGATTTATACTTTTCTGAAGGGTATTATCACATAAGTGAATGTAATCTATTGGAATGGAAGTTGAAACCGGCTCTCCAATTCCTCTAACCAAGCCGCTATTCATTACTCCACCATACCTCCATATATACTGGTACACACTAAACACTGTATGCGTGTAGATGTACACCTGTTGTATACACCTGGTGTAACAGCAAAATTGTCCAAATCGTGTAACAACAAAATTGTGCAATTGTTAGATTAGGCTTTGAACTGTTGTATCTCAGAAATGATTAAAGATATCTTACTGGATTTCTATAAGATTTTTATAACACTATTGGACTCTACTTTGAGCAATAAAAATGTATTTAGCTCTAAGATGAAACGATGATCCCTCTTCCTGTTGTGACCTCCTCATCCAGTTTTCCTCTCTACTGTTCCTTCTTTTTAAACTTACTCACCATTATCTTGATGGCTCTTGAATGAACTTTGAAGACGAAAGCCAGTGTATGAATGTTGGTACCATTACTGAAGGCCTGAATGATCATTTTCCTCTCACCATTGCTCAGTCGGCTGAAACAAAATGATTTTAACCTGTTCTATTTCTAGCTGAATAACTCAAAGGATTTTTTAGTGATTCTTATGATAAATGGTGTCAAGATGGCTAAACATCTTATCTGAAAACCTAGGAAAAAGAAACTTGATTAGTGGTTTTTTTTTAGATATAAAACATTTTGTGGGATGAACAATTATCCCATGCTGTTACATGATTTGTACAATATTGCTGTTACACCCAATATATATATATATATATATATATATATATATATATATATATACATAATCAGTAGTTTTCTGTCAGCCAATTTGCTTATTTATTTCTCCAGATGTCATCCATTTTTTCTTACCCTTCTTTTCTTTCCTTTTTCATTCCCTTGCCCAAATTTTCTTCCCCAATTTTTTTTTTATTTCTTCTACTTTTAAATGTTTCTTTTCATTCTCTCATTAATCTGTCCTTTTTTTCTTCCCATGCTTTCAAATCTCCTCCTTGTTTCTAACCTTCTCATTCTTTCTCATCTCAGAATAATATGACCACACCCACATGTTTATTAAATTTTTAAAACTGCCATTTTTTGTGAGTTCCATTATTTTCATATTTTTTAATTTTTTTTTTTTATCTAATAATTGGTTCTGATTTTTTTTATTTTCTTTTTCATTTTATTTCTTTTATTCTATCCAGCCATAGCGAACATCAGCATCTAATCAATTTTCTACCAGTTATGGTTTTTATCTCTTGTCAGATGAAGATGAAATAAAAATGAAAAAAAAAAGGTTTTTCTTAGCAAAAGGTGGAGTTAGTTTGATAAAATAATAGTACTTTTCAATATGTACACACATAGATATACCTACATTAATATAAAAGTTATATTTAGTGGATTAATGTGTTTGAATAGACATTAATGTCTACCAGCTTAGAGACTGAGAAGTCCCATGAAAGGTAAGATGTCTCCAATCAGAAAGTGAACCTATGCCCATATAAGAAGATCCCTCCCAACAGAAAGTGAACCTATGCCCATATAAGAAGATCCCTCCCAACAGAAAGTGAACCTATGCCCATATAAGATAAGATGCCTCCCAACAGGAAGTGAACCTATGCCCATATAAGATAAGATGCCTCCCAACAGAAAGTGAACCTATGCCCATATAAGATAAGATGCCTCCCAACAGGAAGTGAACCTATGCCCATATAAGATAAGATGCCTCCCAACAGAAAGTGAACCTATGCCCATATAAGATAAGATGCCTCCCAACAGGAAGTGAACCTGTATGCCCATATAAGATAAGATGCCTCCCAACAGGAAGTGAACCTATGCCCATATAAGATAAGATGCCTCCCAACAGGAAGTGAACCTATGCCCATATAAGATAAGGTGCCACTGTATAGAAAGCAAACATATTCCCAGGTAGGATCAGGTGCCTCCCAACAGGAAGTGAACTTATTCCCATGTAAGATAAGTTGCCACCCAACAGGAAGTGAACCTATATTCTATTTTTTTATCAAGAAAACCATTTTTTCTTTCTTTTTTTTTTTTTTTTTTTTTTTTAAAAAAAAAACTGATATTGACTCACTATATGGCTGAAAGGTCACTAAGGGTAGAGTATAAAGAATGAGGTTGTTGAAAAAAGATACTGGTTAACCTGAGATTTGAAGAGGTTAAGAGCATCGTGAGCTGGGAAGCATCATCTTACAAATCTGCTCCACAAAATAACAGTTCTTAGAAAAAAGGCATCTGACCGGAATTTCCTTCTTACAAATGGAATAAAGGGAATTATGATTATTCAACCCTGTATATGTAACATGGTGGGTCTTAATCATAAATGTCTGTACTTGTAAAACTAAGGAATGTAGCCTGTCAGAACATTTGCTATATAACAGACAAAAGGGTATGAATAGAAGTGGTCTGTCTCTCTCTCTCTCTCTCTCTCTCTCTATATATATATATATATATATATATATATATATATATATATATTCAAAAGAAAAGACCAGCTGCAAATGTTTTTGGCTATAATGTGGATTTTTCTTATATATTATATTTTATTTCCCATATTTTTTTGCTACACGGGTTTTGGATCTCATGACCTTCATCAAGTGAAGAATGGTTATTTCCACATAATTAATTGAATTAATTTTTTTCTTGTGTTTTATGTTTAACCATTGTTTTTTTGTGTATGGTAGTAATCCAAAAACTTCCTGGACTGATTTTATCAAATTCAACCAACATGGTTTGTCTGTTTAATTCTTTATTGTACTTTTTTAATTAATTTTTGAATAATTTGTTGCAAAGTCAGATGTTGTGGATAACATGTTCTTGATTATGATCTCAATCAGACTTGAAAAAAATGAATCTTGGAAAGTTTAACTACAATTTTGATTTTAATGTCTGTTCTGTATAGTTGCAGTAAAATATACAGGTGGGCTATATTGGTGTGGAACAGACATAAATGTACCTATGCAGGTCACCTGCAATAAGGATTGGCTAGCTTCCCTAGGAGACGAGTTTGCTTGCAAGTGAATATCCAGTCATATTGTGTGTATATATATATATATATATATATATATATATATATATATATATATATTCATTAAATAATAATTAATTTTTCCTTTGGGCAAGTGTAATGATGAATGTATCAAATGTATGATCTTAACTACTCATAATATGATAAATGTTTGATAAATATAGAGCCAGATCAGACCTAAAGGGAGTACTGTTACCATATATGGGCAGGAGCTGTGCAATCTTCAGGTCTAAGGTAAACCATTATCTTCCCCACATATCCACATATACTGTGCCTCTTACTCTGTAACCCTGTACCTCAAGTGGCTCCAGGTCCTTGTACAGAGGAACATCATTATATATATATATATATATATATATATATATATATATATATATGCGTGTGTGTGTGTGTGTGTGTATATATATATGTATGTACATATATGTATATATGTATGTACATATATATGTGTGTGTACATATATGTGTACATATATATATGTATATATATATGTATACATATATATATATATATATATATATATATATATATATATATATATATATGTACATATATGTAGATATGTGTGTGTGTATGTGTGCTATAGACACAAAGATTGTGGTCACCTAGTGGATTTTGAAGAATCACCTAAAAATTGAATGTTGTGTGCCTTTTTCAAATCTAATTTACTCACTGTCTTCAGGCATCTGGGACATTCTCTTGTTGAAGTATTTTTATCATATATATAATAATAATGCTATAAAGCTTCCTTTAAATTTTAGATCTTTTTCCCTAATCTATCTTGCTGATTTAATGGCTATCTAGAGAATGGCAGATTTTAAAATTTATATAAATCCCTCTGTAAAACATTTGAGGTTATACACAAATGCTTTAAATAGTTTCAGCACACTAGCTTAATATGGGTTGAGCTAAAGAAGGCATGACACTTATTAATTATTCAATCTTTCAATGGTACAAACCTTTAGCTATAGTTTATGTAAAACAGAAAATATCAATTTTTGAATACATTATTATTGTATCTGATATCATGCAGTTGAGAATTACACTTTTTCATGGATGAAAGGAATGATCATTTCAAATTAAGTTCCTATTGCATTTGTCTATGACAAACAAGAAAACTTAAAAAGTAATAGATTACAATGAGACATTTAGTTTTATATCTTAAAGGTAAGCTTGCATTATTGAATATCACCATAGAAAAAACAATGTCATAATTAGCACCCACTCCGACGTCATTCAAACTAATCTCATTAGAATTCTCCAATTCTCTTCTTTTTTTTTTAATCTCTACATACTTCTTGGTTCATGAGAACCATTTTGATTGAAAGTAAAAAATGAAATCTATTCTCTTGGCTTAACTAATAGGATTAAATTACAGATGCTCAGAACTATAAGATCCTGTTAATCTGACTCTAAACACTGCGCCATTATGTATGTATATGTATAGCTGGCCACTCGTATTCAAGGATACCTGTCTACTAGGGTGGCTAGCCAATCCCTGTTGCAGACTCTTGCTCAGGCGCATCTGTGTTTATTCAACACCCATAGAGCCCACCTGTGGTTTATACTGCAACTATGTTGAGCAGACCTTAGTTACAGTTTCTGGGAAAGAGCGTGTTATCCAGTGTGATCAACAATTTGAATAAGGCCAGCATGCTCAAGCCCTCGGCCATAATGACTTGTGATTTCGTGCTAGCACATATGTCAACGAACCCAAGGGTTCTGTCTATTCAATTTCCCTCACAAGGCTTGGATCAACCCGTGGTATGGTTTTCAGGAAGTTTCCAAAGGTGCTGCAACTCTGGGATCGACCCCTCCAGTCCAATAACATCAGGAAGTCTCCTTCTTGACAAATTGACCGTGGTGAGATTTGAACCTGGGTCTCATGGTCAGAATGTGAATGTTGTAACCACTCGGACATACACCCATTATTAAAAGGGCAAATTCTTACATTTGTTTTTAAAATTTAATTAATTCACACCTTTCCCAAAGGTATTAGCATGGAGGTGAATGTAATGGATTCGACCGGAATTTGAACTCAGCTATCCGATTCCTCAATCCAAGTTACTATTCATTACTCCACCGTGCCTCCAATATATATATATATATATATATATATATATATATATATATATATATTTGAATTACTGCCACATTTGGTTTGGTACTTCTGCTGTGCAGCAAGGTCTCATCATTTTTACAGTTGAAATGGCTATATGTGACTGTAAGTTCTATGCTAACAGTTTCTTCTCTCGCACTTCTCACTTGTGGAACTCTTTTGGCTTTGTGCGTTCCAGTTAACTTTGATCTTTGAAAATTTAAATGCAATGTCAATCGTTATCTTCTTTCTACTTAATTTCTGTTCTTTTATTGTTCTCTCCCCTTAATAGTATATTTTTTATACTCTCTTTCACTCAGTAACCTCCTTGCATCTTAGTGGCATCATTGCCTTGACTGGGGTGAAGTGATTAATATATATATATATAGTGTGTGTGTGTGTGTAGGTTCATTTCAACATATTTACAAAATTTAGCCAACTTTGTTAGTGTGGAGATTGTGCTGTGTCTATCTTTCAACACTTGCAGTGGATGCATCACCAGCATAATGGTTATTGGCACAAAAAGTGGAATTGGTGAGCTTGAAATTTCCACCTCATCTGTGTTCTCACTTTCACACAAATGCCTGTCTGAAAGTCATGAATTTATTTCTTCTTTTCTCTCACAGTTACATGTTAAGTAACAATATAGACTGGGCTCTGTAGCCTTGGGTGTCAGCCAGTCTAGGAGAATGACTACTTTGAATTCCAAACTCTGGAGAGAACACAGGAAACTGTTCTGCTATCTAATCCAAGAACTCACTGCAGTTCATAGATGATTAAGAAAAAGGAGTCAGTGGATAGCTATCACTACCTATGTCCTCAAGAAACCTGGTATTTAAAAAAAATGTATAAAATACATATGCAAATGAAATCCCGGTAATAGGTTAAATAGTAGGGTAGACTGGGTTCTCTAGCTTTGGCTGTCAGCCAGTCTCAGCAAAGGAAAACTCTAAATTTAAAATCATAAAAGAGGCAATGGGAAATCACTCCACTATCGTTACCAATAAATCATGGCAAGTCACAGATATTAAAATAGAAGAAAGTTGTGGAGAACCATGACTGCTTGCATCATGAAAGAATATGGCATTTATGAAGAAGAAAACACTAATATATACTACCAAGCTTGTTTTATTACAAGCAATGTCGGACACAAAGACAATTAGCTACCCATGAAATACAAGTGTGCAGTATGTAGATATTAAAAGACAGTGTGGAACCTTCTGAAAGCCTCCATCCTGAAGAAACATGGCATTTTACAAAATAATATAAGATTGAATTTTGGACCAGGTTGTTGTCCTTCAAAAGAAATGAATTCTACATGTGAAGGAATTTTTCTTGTATATATTTTTACATGGCAACATAATTCAAGAGAGGAAAATTTACTTGTGTATATACAGAAGACAACTTAGAAAAAATATATTTATAAAATTAGAGGTAGTGTTCATATGAGTGAGTTATGTGGTTTGGTGAAATTAAGTAGTCAGTTTGCTTGGGAAAAGAGATATCAGATGATTTCTGACTTGTTGCTACTACATCTCGAAGTGAAAGAGAATCCTTTCCTTTTTATACCATTGATTGCCATACCACCTAGCAGCATTTTGTGGAGTCCATTTTTAGACATGGTGAGGTAATCCCATATGTATGTGTATGTGTGTGTTCACTTGCACATTCTTGTATATTTACTAAGCTTAAATTGTTCTTTTGTTCAGTACAAAGTCAGGTGTGGAGGTAAGTAGGTGACTGTATCAGTTGCCTCGCCACTGCCATCATCCAAGAACGTATGGTTTTTGTGCTTAGAAGAACAGTATTCCAAATGCCTACCTTATTGAATACTGACTGCTGATACTAGTGAAACATACCCAACTATCTCACCCACCAAACACATGTTCTTTTACTCTCAGGTGGGGTCATAATAAATGAGTGGGTTAGAAAAATTAAGAAAATGTTATAAACAGCAGCATTGGGGTGGGTAATAAACAGTGGGCGTGGAAAACAAGAAAATCTAATTAATGGTAATATTATAAGTGCTTTCTTATATGGAAACATTCGGCATTCATTGTAATGTTATGGGTAATATTAACTGCTTCCTTATATGGAAACATTTAACATTCATTGTAATGATATGGGTAATATTAACTGCTTCCTTATATGGAAACATTTAACATTCATTGTAATGATATGGGTAATATTAACTGCTTCCTTATATGGAAACATTCAACATTCATTGTAATGATATGAGTAATATTAACTGCTTCCTTATATGAAGACATTTGAAAATTATTGACTGAGCATCCAGTACTACTTTTAGTTCAAATGTTTAGAATTTTTCTTTTTAAAACAATCTATTAGGAAAATATGTTTCTCAAGTCCAGTAACTGTTATAGGTCTTTTCAGTGTTGATGGAAATTTCCTTCCTAACTTCCTTTTGTTTGAAGTAGTTTGAAACATCAGCATCTTGATTATGTCATTATTTTCTCTTCACGTTACATGTGCTATCCATTTTAGCTGTTGTGGCTGTTGAAAGTCCTCAAATGATGTGATTTCTATTATTTGGTTCAGTACTTTGTGGTTATGTAGTGCTAATCCATAAGATCTGAAGAAGGATGCTAACTTTCATTAAATGATGTCATTGAAAAATTATATAAACTATTTTTTTTTTAAACTATAATAAAACCTTGAAGAAATAAAACTAAAAATAAATGTTTATCAATTTTTAAAGTAAAATGCTTTAACAGAATTGAAAAATATTTCTATGAAGTCTTGCTAATGCTACAATATAAATGATTCTGTTGTTTATGGAGTTTATCATTTAAATGTGTCAAACACTTATTTTACTCAAAATTTTCAGTGTAGTGGTTTCCTATCATAGTAGATTTCAGAATAAAAATTTTCAGAAGTTGTTTTATTCAGGTGACTTAATAAGCTAGAGTCCTAGTAAGCTCCAGTGTGGCAAAATCCACAAATTAACAAATAGGATAGGGACATTTACGCAACACATGAGAGTAAGAGTGATGTCCAAACCAACTGATACAGAGGAAAGAATTACAAACAAGCACACCCACATTTCATCAGTTTAAGTGTACGTTTGGTTTCCAGTTATCTCCCTTTGGATTTTTGAATTTCTTTCTTTTCGGGATGCTTTTGAAATGGTAGAATGTGAATGAAGTGTAGTTGCAAAGAAAGAAAGAAAAAAGGAAATAAAGAAAATAAAGCTGAATGATTGGGATAAATCATTCAAAAACAAGTAAACTCAGAAAAAAAATGAAATTGAAAAATGAGAGAAAAGAAAGAATAAATCGGAAAAGAAAAAGTGACATGGTTTGCAAATGAGTAAAGAAAGTGACAAGAAAAACATGAACAGGAGAAATTAAAGAAAGAAGGAAAAGAATAAAATAATGTGAAGCAATTAAAAAGAAAAAGAAATGGAAGAAAGGATAGAATGATTGAGAAGAGGTAGTGGCTGGAAAGAAAAGAAAGTGGAGAAAAGAAAGGAAAAACAACTGAAGAAGAAAGACAGAAAAAGGCAAGGGTTAAAGAGGAAAGATAAAAGAAAGAATTAGAAAAAAAAATTAGAAAGGAAGAAAGACAGAGAGAGGAGAATTAAGAAGGAAAGATTAAAGGAAAGGAAGAAAAATTAAGAGAGGAAAGAAAGAAACAGGGGAAAATTAAGAAGAAAAGAAAAAGAAGGGGAATGAAAAGATAAAAAGAAACTGAATTAAGAAGGAAAATAACAAGGACATTGAGAAGAGACAGAAGACAAAATCAAAAGCAATTTAGGGAAAAATTATTTTTAAAGTTTCCTTTCATTAAGAGAAAGAAGAAAACTAAAAAAAAAAACAATATATAAATTAAAAAAAAAAAAACACTGATGAGAAAGAAACAAAATAAATGATGAGAAAATAATAAAATATATCTCAAAATTAAAACCGATAAAACAAATGTAAAAATTTGAAACAGGGGCTTGTGAAGGAAAGAAAGAAACAAGCAAGATATGAAGGAGAAAGCTGGATAGGAAGGTAAATCTTCAAAGAATGAATTCAGTTAAGTGAAAATTCTTATCCATAAAAGAACAAAAAAGAAATTACAATCAAAAGAATTAGTGATTGTTAAAACAATATGAGTAACCAAAAAAAAAAAAAAAAAAAACTCATAAAAAATTAAACTTAATTAGATCTTTACAGATTCTTGCTTTCCCTCCGGAATCTTTCCCCCTTTTCAACCCCATGGCCCTCAGGAATGACCTCACTGCCTGAGGGGTTGTAACATGTAACAATCTTTGACAGGAATGGGAAGGGTAGTAGAAAGGGTGGGAATTTGATTTCTATTTTTTTTCTGTTATATATTTTTTTTCTTTTTTTTCCCTCCCAATCTTACAAGTCACTTCTTATACACATTCACAGAGAAACGGGCTGAAAGTAAGCAGATTGATAAAATACATTAAGGTTATTACCTCTTTTAACGAACAAACAATGAAATCACAAGTATTCTTTCCTAGAGAAGGTTAATAATAAAATGCATTTGAAAAGAAACAACACATTGCCCATGTCCGAAGAATTATTTGTACATCAATAAACTCTAGGTAGACATTCACTTGGATAAAAAAGATCTATTTCTCTCTCTCTCTCTCTCTCTCTCTCTCTATATATATATATATATATATATATATATATATATATATACATACAATAAAATTACTTTTATGCTATATTTATGTGTAAAAGTGCTAAATGTCAGAGATTGAGCGTATGTAAATATAAGTTACACCTCACTGTTGACTTTCTGTGTTATATATATATATATATATATATATATATATATATATATATTCAGTTTCTTCAGTATTCGTACAGTATTCAGTTTTTTCTTTTATGGGGACTAGCAAAGTGTAGAAACTGTCTATAGTGATTATTATCCCAAGCATTTTCAGCCAATTCATTAGCCATTGTTAAGGAATCTGTTCTGAGTATATATTTTTCTGTTTATATTTTAAGCAATCTTATATCAATGTAGTAAAACTTTTTAGAAAAATAAAACCATGCAAGATTGTAAATTTCCTAAAAGAAGTTGGATTGCACTAAAAAATATGAGTAATTGAAGAATGGTTCAAATATATATGTATACATACACACCTTTTTTACCAAACTATTGCTATGAATCTATTTCAAAAGTTTTGTTGGCATTAAATGTCCCACTGAGATTGTTGTGTCATAAAACAAAACAACCAACCAACAAATATCAAAGTACTAATAATTCT
>CAHIKZ030000356.1:490000-495000 GCA_903632075.3 Acanthosepion pharaonis | reverse complement strand
CAGCTTTTTCCCATGAACCACTGCTCTGTGGAATCAACTCCTAGGAGGATGTTTCCTCGATCACTACACACTTAACCTGTTAATGGCTAGGGTTAACCATTATCGTCTCCTCGTATGCGCACAAATTGACTCCTAACATAACCTTCTACCTTGAGTGGCCCTTGTACAGGGTGAACTTTACTGTAAAAAAAAAATATATATATATATATATATATATATATATATATATATATATATATATATTTATATATATATTTATTACTTTAAGCATTAGTTTATTTATTAAACATTATATTAATTTATTTTCATCTACTGGCTTGAATATTCAAGAAATATTATTAAAAAAATGTGTTCTCTGTCAGGATTCAAACCTGCATTTAAAAATCTGGTCAGATTAATAAATAATAAAATATCCATTACTTCTTTAGAAAATTATTTTATTTATGTTTGGATATAAAACTGAGTAGATATGATAATTTTGAGTAATCTATGAGGAGATGGATTTTGCTTAAAGACACTGCTCAGACACTGCTTGATCAGCAAAGCTCCTTTGTGTCCGAGAGTCAGTTAAGGCCCATCAGATCTAATAGCAGTTTTCCATTTGCCCAGATTTGAATCCTGTGGGAGAGTGTATATTTTTCTTTAATAAGATTTTTCATATATTCAGACTGGTAGATGAAAATAAATATACTGTTTAATAAATAAACAGTGTCTACTCAAATATGTGTACTCACTAAAAATAATGTAATAAAAATCTGTCAAATTAATAAAGAATAAAAAATCAATTACATCTTTAGAAAATTATCTATCTATCTATCTATCTATCTATCTATCTATCTATCTATCTATATATATATATATACATATATATATATATATGAAGAAAGAATTGAACAGTAGACCAAGCTCTGTATTGATATTAGCCTACTGGTGCAGTATTTGACACAACACAAGCTCAGTTTAATGTAGAATGATGTGTATGCAGGCCAAGAACAAAAATTGCCCAGAGCAATTTCTGTATTCTAACCATCTCTGTACCAACCTTATTGGCTCTTGTTAAAAGTAGATGGGGTAAAATAAAATTACCCAACTAAAGTTAATAGTAAAAATGATCCTAAAAGATATTTTTTTTCAAATTGACAATGTCAAGTGACCTTGCTAGTGTTCAGCAAGAATGATTTGGTTTGAATAAATGAATATAGGAAGTAGTTTCTCTTACTTGATAATAGCAGAGAAAATATGTAAATGAAGAAGTGACTATATAGACAAAGATCAGAATATTATAGCTAAAAAATGTCCATATTAAATGGCAGTAGGATGGATTCAGTGGTGTTTTTTTTTTGAGTTGGCTTTGGAATGCTAGTCAGACACAAGGTTTGTGATTGTCAGAGTTAAAACGAGTAGGAGGAGGAAGAAGACGAGAATGAAGAAAAAACGTAGGGATAGGCAAGAGTTGGTAATGAAGTTAAACCTTACAGCCCAAATACTATTTTCCCTCTTGACTGTTTCTGTCGCAGGAATTGGGGAGTGCAGGCAGTTCTTCATATTTGTTCACATTATTTAAACCACAAATTTGCTAAACATGAATTGAACAGCGTAACTTCTAGTCTGTAATTCTGTTTTCTAACCATAAACCAAAACCAAGGAAAAAAATGTGTGGATTGCTGCAAGGTTTGTCCATTCTCATCAGAGCAGAGAGTGAAGAGAGAATTTTTATGGTCGTCAGTTCTGAGACAAACAAAACACTTGGACATTGTGATGTGTGAAGACCCCTTGGAGAACTTTGGTTATACCTCAGGTTATGATCTCTCAGTAGAGAACTGCCTTTGTTTCGGGTTCCCTCTCCATGAATAGTCAGACATCTTGGCAGCTGGATCCACATACGGACTGTTGGCTGTAAATTCTGGCCCTGAAAAACCTTACCAGGTGAAATGTCAACATTTTCTTTTTCAAGATGGTGGCTGGGGATAAAAATGCATTCGACAAGAAAGAAACTGAAAGAAGAGAAATTATATCTCCAGGGATTAAAGTTTGTTTTGTTCGTTCATTTCCATTCCCCCCATCCACTGATTGTCTTCATTCCTATTTTTTCTCACAATATTTTCCCTCTCTTATATATTGTGTTTATATCTCTCTCAACTCTTCCTCATTTCTTTTTCCCTCTTTCAGTCATTCTTTGTCCTGCTTTTTTCTCACTGTCTCTTTCTTTCAATCTATTTCCCTTTTGTGTGTCTAATATTTACTATTTCTCATTGATTGCTTTCTCATTTATTTCTCCCTACTGCATTGCTATCAGTCTACCTCTCTGTTGTCTCTGTTTCTTTCCATCTCTTTCTGTTGATAAGCATTGCTATTCAGATCAGGATAGTTGTCTTGTTTGTTACACTCACAACGTTTCGGTCTTTGTACTCTACAGTTTTCATCAGTTATTTTTCTTTTTAATTTTTGAATTCAGAGTTTGGAGTTCTATAATAGGCACTTTTGGGGGTTTTTTTTCTTCGTAAAACCTGTACATTAGACCATGAATATCATTCTTCTTTAAATTTTTATAAGAGCCAGGAGTGTCTAATTGGTTGTAATGTATGAAAAGATGCCAGATTAAGAATTTTAAAAAAAATTGAAATTTTTAGAAATTTTAAGAAATCATGTTCTTTGAGCATATTTTGTTTTAGCTTCCATAGAGGGATTGGTTTGATTGATTTATTTTTTTATGGCTTATCAACCCTTTGTGGGTTATTTCAAACCAAAAAATATTTTGGATTATAAGAATGATGGAATTTTTGTAAGTCAATATTGTATTCACAATAATTGTTCTGATGAACTTTCCTTGATGGTATCTTGATTTTATACATTTAAGTATTGTGCAAGATTAATGGCAAGGTCTCACAGTTTACAGTTGAAATGGTTAGATGTAACTGTAAGTTCTATGCTAACAGTTTCTTCTCTTGCACTTCTTGCTTGTGGAGCTCTCTTTTGGCTTTTTGATTTCCAGTCAAATTTGATCTCCAAAAAATTTATATGCAATGTCAAACATTATATTCTGTCTTCTTAATTCTTGATCTTTTACTGTTCTCTCTCCTTAATAGTATTTTTTCTCATATTCTCTCACACTCAGTAACCCCTTGCATCTTAGTAGCTTTATTGCCTTGCTTGGGGTGAAATGATTAAAAACAAACAATGATTTTCCCAGTTACAAATCATACTATTTAACCCATAGCTGTGAGATGATGAGATGGATTCATACCTTTCCCTTTGCTATTTGCCAAAAAGTGGATGTAATAAATTCTATTGGAATTTGAACTTGGCTTTCCATTTTCTCAATCCAAACTGCTTTCCCTCACCTTCACCCCTTTAATAGATATCTGTCTTCATACTAAATAACCTTGTAAGAATTTCAAACCAAACACTTTATTCAATCTACATGGTAGATTGTTCTCATTTCATTTTCCATGCTTAGGATATATTTCATATCAATTAATATTCACCCCTCTTTGAGTCACTTCTCTGTTTCTTCCATTGAACTAGACTCTATGACTTTTCAGCACTACCAGACCCACAAATTGAACTTGCATTTGCTAAGAAATGCACGGCATAGTAGATTAAAGAAGAAGTTAAAACATTTCTAGTTCCTTAGCAGGTGTGAGTTCAATATTTGGGTATGGTAGCTCTGAGAAGTCATATGTTCTGGTTCAGTATAAAAAAAGCAAAGAAGCAACACAAAAATGAATAAGACTGACAAGTATTAACTGATATGAAATATCCCTTAAGCATGAAATGTGGAATGATAACAATCTACCTCCATGGGTTGAATGAAGGGTACAGTTCAAAATTCCAAAATGTTACCAAGTACAAAGAGAGATAACAGAAGAAAGCTGAAGGGCACAGCAGCTGAAACATTGTGAGCATAAAAACTGAGATGAGCATGCTGGTTGGAATAGCAAAGCATATCTACTATGTTCTGTGTTTATTCAGGATGTGAGCAATCATGGCTCTCTACAACTTCCTTTCCTTTGTAGCTCTTAGTAAGGTTTTTATTTTCACCATCCCTCCTGCTTCCTGTTCTGCCATCCATTTGCATGGGCTTGTTAGGTAGGTTATTTGTTGTTGCCTTCATGAGTGTCCAAGTCTCCAATCCCTCTTTCCTTATTGCATGTCTTAGAAATTTGAAGACTTTCTAATTATAAATATAACTGTGCTTTTTCTTTCCATTTTCCTTAAAGGTTAATTGTAATTCATACGTTCTGTCCATGGTCTTCACAACGACCTTCTGTAGAACCACATAATTCCTCATCTTATTGACTGTGCAGAATTTGTTTTTGCTTCTTCCTTCATTTTTCTTTTTACCAGTTTTACTGTTTATTTTTTCCTTCTGGTCTATTTGGATCTGTTCATCTTTTCTTTTTTTTTTTTTTTCTTTTTTGACTCTCCCTTCCTCTTTCATGTTTTCAAACACTTTATCTTCCTATTCCATTTATTCTTCTCATATCTTTGAGCAGTGGGCTGAAAAGTTCCACTCTAAAATTCAGTACTTCAATGAGAAAGCAACAAAACATTTTGGAAAGGTTAAAGAAACAATGTAACAAATATATTGGCTTTGAAGTCAATATGGTTTTCGGTCATTCTTCTTGGTTAATTTTTCATCAGCATGTCTTTATATATATATATATGTATATATATATATATTATAGTCATATATATATATATATATATATATATATATATAATTATTTATTTAAAAAAGGATTTATAACATAAATATGTTATAAAATCACTACAAAAATAGCCATTTTGTTTCAACACTCTCGGTGTCTTATCAAGTGATAATGTTGAATGTAAAATAAATTTATTGAATGTAAAATAGATTTATTTTACATTAAATATTATCCTAACTTTCCTTTTTCTGAGCCCTTTCTCCAATAATCTTCAGAACATTTTCTATTATATTCAGGTTGGTGCTCCGGGCTGGCCACTTCATTAGGGCAATACTTATGCGTGTTACT
>CAHIKZ030000356.1:452500-485000 GCA_903632075.3 Acanthosepion pharaonis | reverse complement strand
GAAAGTGAATGTAAAATCTCAACTGGAATTTGAACTCAAATTGTCAGAATTTTTAGATGATGAATTATCATTATTATATGCTTTACTATTCAGACCAGCATTCTCATCTTGATTGTTATACTCACACCATTTTGGCTGTTGTACTCTCCAGCCTTCTTTCATTATTTCTATTGAAATATTTGAGATGAGGAATTATCATTATTATATGCTTTGCTATTCAGACCAGCATTCTCATCTTGATTGTTATACTCACACCATTTTGGCTGTTGTACTCTTCGGCTTTCTTTCATTATTTATATTGTAATATTTGAGATGAGGAATTATCATTATTATATGCTTTGCTATTCAGACCAGCATTCTCACCTTGTTTGTTATACTCACACCATTTTGGCTGTTGTACTCTCCAGCGTTCTTTCATTATTTATATTGGAATATTTGAGATGAGGAATTATCATTATTATATGCTTTGCTATTCAGACCAGCATTCTCATCTTGATTGTTATACTCACACCATTTTGGCTGTTGTACTCTCCAGCCTTCTTCAGGTGTTTGTTGTTATACTTTTATAACTGAACCCTTCATTCAATTCATGGGATAGCTTTTTCAGATACTGCTTTACAGTCTTCAGATATATTTCATGTGTTAATACTTACTAGTCATATTGAGCTTTGTCCCACTTGCTTATTTCTTCCACTGAACCAGTGTATATAACTTTTCAGCACTACTAATCCCAGGGATTCAACTCACAACTGCTAGGATAAGCGATATGTTTTAGACAATTCTTTAATCCACTAGGCCATACATCGCTTTGCAGTTGTCAGTTCAATTCATGGGTCTGGTAATTCTGAAAAATCATAAACTTCATTTCAGTGGAGGAATAATAAAAGAAGCAAGTTTTTAAAATGTTTTCTTTGAGTAGTTCATCTTTTACAAGAGACATTTATAAAGTCCATGGAAAAATGGAATTCAGAGCAAACATTGTTAAGTTTAAGCTGTATTTTCCCACATAAGCTCTAGAGATATCAAGGCACTTTTAGCTGTAATAGCAGACATTTATACATTCCAGAACTGATAGTCCTGAGAATGGAGTCATGTCAAAGTAGCCTTTTGGCATAATTAATCATCTCAAAATGGATGCCTTTTATAAAATATAAGGGAGGAAATAAGAAAAATCTTTAGCTAATTTTCTTGAAATAACTTTGTAATAAGTAAATGCTACTGTCTTCTGCCGACTTGAAAAACCAACTAGCAAAATATCCTCAGCATTCAAGAAAACCTTTGCCATAAGCACTTCTCCTGACTGGCTTGCTTTTTCTTTAACTGGATCTTTTATAACTTTAGTTAACCATTGCTTTGAATTAACTTTATCTTCAGGATCATACTGGTTGAGCCAAGTAGAAATCATCGATAAGTGTATTTTAAAGGATATGCAACAAAAACAATGGAGATTTGTGACAAAAAATGTTTAGTGTGAGATTTGATGCTGGCATTGGCCATTGCCAGAGACAAGAAATAATGTGTTTATTCTGAATTGGTTTTAGTGAAAATTAATCTGATTTAAACACATTTTAATGGCATATATGTGAAGCTCATAGCCCCAGCAGAGTTGTGTTGAGGGAAGCACAGGTGGCACTGGTATTTGGGCAAAAAATTCAACTCCATAAAGGGGAGTTGTCATCATGACTGTTGTATTATTCCATAACTGTTATAACATATGGGTGCCTTGGCACTGAGTAATGGTTAGAATTGTTATCTGGTTTACCATTACTTAGCTGTGAGTTTGATCTTTACTGGGTGCCCTAAACTTAAGGTGTTGTTCCAAAATAAGTTTTGTAAATAACAATGGCACTTTGGCATATGTAATGGTTACTGAGCTAAACTGGTGGATCATTACTACTGAGTATTGAGTTCAATGCCCAATACTTATGGTCTTGTCTCAAAACTAAACTAAGCAATGTGGTTTCTTTTATTTGGTACATTTCTTTGTATTTCTGTGGTGCCAGTCCATGAGGTTCAAAGAAGGATGGCCCTCACTAAAACCTACAAGATTCCTTCACTGCAAGCCATTTTATAATCAGTTAAGATCTATATAGCTTCACTGGAAGCCATAGGATTATTCTGGGTGCTTTTTGCATTATTCCAAGGTATTAGGATTTTCGTTAAGAGAATTCTATAAAGACAAATAAAGGGTAATCAGAAAGGTTTGAAATATGGCAGATGACTGGAAACAATCCAGTCAAGATTTAGCAAATAATTACTGATGTCTGTTGAGCTAGCTGGGAGCAGTACTTGCTTGAATTGATCATTTTGTTACCGAAAAGAAACTCATAATAGAGGAAATAAAATTCTTTTAAAACTGTTTTTGCCTGGTTTTCAAAAAAAAAAAAAAAATGCAGTATAGGGTTATCCTAATAAAATATTATTTTTAATAAATTTCTGCCTTCTCTTTATCTAACTCATATGATCACCAAAGTTAAGCAACATTGAGCCTGGTCAGTACCTAGATGAGTGACAACTTAGTACTGTATTGGATGTGTGGGTTGTGTAATGCATAATGGCTTCTTTTTTTTTTTTTTTACATTAGCCTGAGCAAGTCCTTGAAGCCACTAGGATGCTGGGGTTGCAGAAGAGCAAGATAGGAGTGATAGAAGAAAAGGATGAGGAGGGATAGTGATAGATCAAGGTAACTGGAGATGTTGATTGACATTACATTTGAATAGTTGAGATTATAGCTCTCAGGTGCAGTACTTGGGAAGGGTGTTCCACAGGCGAGAGGTGCGGTCAGGGTGTAAAGCTATTGGAGTAGAAGAGACAGCTACATTTAAAAAAGTTTCTACAGTGTAACGGTGGGGAGCGATGCCAGCCTCATAGGCGCTTGAATTCATGGGTCTGGGAACCAGTGAAAGCAGCTCATTGGAGCAATTACCATGAAAGTATTTGTGAAAAAGACAGAGAGAGGCGACAGTGTGTCTGTGAGAGAGTGACTGTAGACGAGATGCCAGATCAAGGCTTGGAATTTTTAATTGGAGTGCTGAGTTCACTTAGGTGCAAATACCATTGAAAAAGGTATGAATCTGCCTTTTCTCCCCCAGCTATGGGTTAATTAGTAAGATATATATATCACTAAATCATTATCTCAAAAAAAAAATTCTTAGAATCAAAAAATATTTACTTGCTTCAAATAACCTGCAAAAGGTTGATAAGCTGTAAAAAATGAATTAATCAGTCATGGGCTAACTAGGAACTGTACTTGTTTGAATCAATCATTTGGTTATCTGACAGGAGCTCATGTTAGAGAATATAACAGATACTTTGGATAACCCATTATAACAGTGCCTGAGACAGTTACTTTTCTCACCATTTAGCCTTGGGAGAAAATTTTAATTAATTTCAGTTGTTTTTTTTTTACGAGATATTCTTTTGACAACACCTGCCTTTTAAGAGGAAGAGATGAAACCATTTGACAAGGACAGACAGCTAAAGAAGTAAAAGTGAAGACAAATTGAAATGAAAGAAATAATTGATGAATATGAAAGAAAAGGAAGAAAAACCTGAAGCAAATCAATTTTTTTACAACTTGCTTCAAACAGAAGCTTGCATTTATAATTTTCCTATTTTCTCAATCTCTTCCCTAACTAAACAATTAATAAGTGCTGCTCAAATACAAAATTCACTTTTCCATAAAAACAACACAAAAATGAATGATTTTATTTTATTTCATAAATCCATCTAATGTTAGCTTTTCTTAAATACTCTGTATGGCTGGCCACTCATATCTGTGTATGTTTCTAACTTGTATTTCTTCAGCACTCACAGAGCTAACCTGTGGTTTATACAACAACTATATCGAGCAGATCTTAGTTTCAGTTTGTGGGAAAGAGCATATAATCTGGCATGACCAATAGCTGAACTAGACCAATATTCTCAAACTCTCAGTCACGATAACTTGTGGCATTGTCCTAGCCTAACCATCAATGGCTTCTGAACAGTTCTGTCTTCAGAATTTCACTCAAAAAGCTTGGATTTATAGGTATGGTTTTCAGGTAATTCCCAATGGTATCCCATGCTGGGACCATCTCCCCGGATAACAAGAAGTCACATCTCTGGCAAATTGACTATGGTCAAAATTAAAGACTTTTCAATTAGAACTTACAAAAACCTTCACAACTAATCTTTGCAATTTATGAATAAGTCATAAAGTAGTTTATATATTTTAATATAAGAAGAAAAACATTATTGTTTAAAAACAGTTTTTCTTCTTATAAACTTATATAATGCATTTTTAATAACATCCTAAAAATCAACATACATTATGAAAAAATAGTCCTCTTTTATCTTATATTATTATGGTATGTTAGCACTGCAGACTCACCTGTTGATTATAGGGACACAGCCTCACCATCTTAGGTGTTATTATTGTATATTAAATATGTAGACACACTTATCACACAAAATGTTATTGCATGTTAAACTCACTTGTGAAATATAGGGTCACAACTTTATCATGTTAGGTGTTATTATATATTAACTGTGTAAACTACTCCCTGTGTAGTATAGGGTCACAATTTCATCTTACTAGGTGTTATTGTATGTTAACCTTGTTTACTTGACCCTGTGATGTACAGGAGTACAGCTAGGTGTTTCTACTGTGGTTTCTGGTAGCAAGTAGGATTGTACTGATCGGGGTTGCTTGCTACAAACTGAACCAGTTTTAGAGTCAGAATTGTCATTCTCCTAGGCTGGTTGTCAACCAAATCTAGAGAGATCAGTCTACCCTGTTATTTAACCTCTAACTGGGGGGAAAAGAGATAAATTCATACCTCTCCAAGGGGATTTGAGGGAAAACAAATTCCTGCCTAGTCTTTTGCATTAACTTTTGTGCAAATACTCTTGGGAAAATCATGAATCCACCTCTTGCTTATGGCTTAAATATTAGTATAGACAGGGCTCTCTGGGCTTGGGTGGCAGCCAGTCTAGGAGAAGGTCTACTCTTAATTCAAAACTATAGTAAAATCTACTGAAAACCCATTGAACCATCTTTCTAAAAGAATCATGATAATAAAAAAAATGAATCAATGAAGAGTCATTGTCTACATTCTGAAGGGAAATGTTTTTAAAACAAAAAAAGCCACTTCCCCACAAAAAAAAATGCAGTAGTAATTTGCAAGACTAGATTTTTCAATGTTTCATTTCAGTTATTATCTTAATAAATGGAACTCGATCTGCTATTTTTTGTTGTTTTTTTTTTTTTTTTTTTTTTTTTTTTTTTAATTCTGCAGTTCTTGGATTAAAGATGTACTATTGTCCTTGAAAACATAAACTTTCATGTTTTTCATAACTGAAGATGCCTAAAGACAACATTTAAAATTTTCATTCACCTTTGCAAGAAATTTCTTGTTGCTCTTCACTCTCAACAGACACATGAAACACGTGGGTTGATCAGTTACCAGATCTGTTTATTTTCCGTCAACTCTTAGTATTGATTCAACAGAGGAAATTTGAAATCAAAATTTTATAGTTTTGAAACTAACTTAAAATACTTTATCAGCAAACCCTTCATTCTTTAATCTGATCTCTCTCTGTACAGCTTTTTGGCAGAAAACCATGAGAAACATTGTTATCTGATTTAATTTCACTAAAATCTTAATTAGAATCTTGCTAAAAAAACAAAAAACAAAACTCTACTGCTGTCAATCTTTTTAAAATTAAAAATAAATATCAGTCTTTGTAACTTCCTGTCTTTCTTGTCAAGAATTGAAGAAAGCAATTTCTGGGTGTTGCCCTTCTCTTTAGATTCCTTTCCATGGTGAAAAAAATAATTTCAGATTAATTTTAATTAGATTTTTTTAAGAGAGATTTTTCTGTCAAGCCAACACCTGCTTTCACTTTCAGTTTCCTAGAGTGAATGACAAAATCATTTAACTCGGAAAAACAAAAGACACTTCAAAAGAGCGAAAGAATCAAAAAACAATAACACGCCAGTTGAAATGAAGATAAATGAAAAAAAAAAGAATGAAAGTCTGTCTGTCAAAGAGTGTTATGCTTAGTTCTGTTTAGGTTGTAATTTTAGTTTGCTGATGAATTTGGGATTTCTTTCTGGGGATAATTACCATATTTATTTGTGTAGAATGTGAAAAATTTTGTCACAGAATCAAAAGCTAAAATGGCAGTGATGGAGATGTTGAGGGTTGCATTAAACATCAGTGTAATATTTTGACAGTTTTGTTTATTTGTATCAACAAAATAACTGTCATACCACAGATATGGGTGGAGGGGATGCATTTTGCAGCAGAAATGCCCATTTTTACACTTTCCCTCCAACCCAATTAAAGAAATGCTAATCTGTGGTGAACGCTAGCATCTAAAATCTTCTTAATGTAAAGGCAATGCATAAAGCAAACAAGCTGATTATTTCAGAGCTTCCATGCAGTCTGGTTGCTTGATCAACCATTTATTGAAAGCTGAAACATATTTTGGATTGTAAGAATAATTCTTTTTTGCTGTTCAGCAAGTGAATATTGCATTAACAGTTTTTTTGTTTTTTTTTAAAATAACAATTTTTCCAGATATAAGTCTGTCATATAGGACACAAATAAATGGAATCGTCTTTTTATTTAAATATCAGATTTAAGTGGATTTGAGGAGAGTTAGCATTAGATCAATTGCTAAGTCTACCTTTGTGTAGTAAATCTTCTATTCCCTTACCTTATTTATTTCCCCCTGTTATTTTGAAATAGTACAACAAAGTTCTAGGACAAGATGGATTTATACTTTTTCCAATGGTATTTGGACATAAGTGAATGCAACAAACTCAACTACAATTCAAGCTTGACTCTCCAGTTTCTCATTCAAGGCATCTATCCATTACACCATCCAACTCCCCATGCAGGGTAAAGCTAAGAAGGCATTAAGCATGAAAATAATAATAATAAACAATAGTATTGTGAAGCAACTGATTGATAACAGTAGTAGTTTATCTATCTATCTATCTATCTATCTATCTATCTATCTATCTATATATAATATTTGTTTTAGGATATTAAAGGAACATGTAAAAATCACTACACAATTACAGTCATGTTTCAATGTATACTATTGCATCTCCTCAGGCAATTATAAATTACTGGCAAGTGAATGATTAATTTGGTTTCAAAATCAAAATACATCCTCTTTCTTCAGAAAAAAAAAATTAAGCCCTCTTTTAAATTAAATATATGAATGTCGGAATTGTACTCTATTTGTTCTCATCTTGTCTGACATATATATATATATATATATATATATATATATATATATATATACAGGTATATACCCCTTGTCATCAATACAAGCTCCTTATCAAAAACAAGGTGTCCCTTTGAATAGGACTGTTATCTAATATAAATTCAAAGCCACAAATCCAGACAGATATTCCAAAAGTCATTCAGGGCCGATGACGATGGGCATTGTTATGCCAATCTGAAATAGACTATACCCATAAGAAATAATTTTTGATTTTTGCTGTAAATATATATATATATTTAACCGATTGTTGGTCAGAGTTAAGTCCAACTTGTATCCGGGTCAAGAGAGGCTGGTGGGTGAAGGGTCTGAGGTCATGTCACAGTGTAGTCATACTTTTGTATATCATTGTAATATAAATTGAACTGCACCACATATTTGATTTAAAAGAATTGATCTGACATGAAAATTTTTGGGATAACAACTGAGACATTACTCTATTTATTGAACTATTTAGTTCATGCCACATTGACTGATAAACTCCTACAACAACAAAAATTTTCAAATTACCATATTAGTAAAAATCACACTCTCTTAAATGTTCAAAAAATTCAACCTTAGGATTGTGACTGCATGCTCCAAAAGTTTGTATCAGTTATCAATAACACGTTTAAAAAAAAACAATATATTTTGATTCGCATTATATTTTTTCATCTTGGATGCTACCTGAATTTTAGCAAAAACAAAATAATTTCCATGTCTGAAGATGACTGTATGTACAGTCGAAAGTACTTGCATATTAAAGAAAGAGTTTATACAGCTTATAATTTTTAGAAACAAGGATCATAACATTCATCAAGTGATCTTTAGGTTAATGCACCTTTAAAATTTTGTTAGCAAAGGGATTTTGCCATTTTATATCAATAACCTTACTCATCTACTTTTTGTATGAATGATTCATTGTAATATAAATTGAACTGCACCATATATATATATATATGTGTGTGTGTGTGTGTGTGTGTGTGTGTATATTATAGTTGTGTATTTGGGCAGCAATCCCTCTTCAATGCATGTTTCATTAAACAAGACAGCATTGAAATGTATCAACCTCAGTACCCAACATACTCATCGACAACATGAATGTGATATATATATACCTCACATTGTAATAAGCATTCAAAAGTGATAGAAACCCTTATAAAATCAAGAAACCAAAACTTAATAACATCAACGATGAACACAGCTGCAATATACTGGCCATATTTGGAAATTAACTGTATATCTACTTTCAGCAACTCTGTTTACACTTGATTTCTTATAGCAAATCTTGAAAAATTAACCTTGAAAATGGCTTATAGTTTGGCTGAATGTGTTCAGAACTAATAAATTTTTAGACAATTTTTACATTTGTTACATCCTGAAAAGAAAACATTTGTAGGTATACAAGAAAAAGATAATAAAATATTACAGTATCTTGTCATTTTTAATGAAATATATACATATATATATATATATATATATAATGGTTGTCCACTCATTAAATGATCATTCTTGACAATTTAACGTAATTTGTTCTTGTTGTTTATGAACCTGGTAGTAAATGTTCAAACCAGCAAGTGTCTTACATAACTTCCCACCAATACAGCAAACAACATTTCTTTGTGGTCTTTATTAGAACTAGGGGCCTGATACACCTTCAGATGCCTTTTTAGGCCAGATCAACTTCTGCAAACTTTTCCACACATGTCAGGTGATTGTTGTCAAAGAATGCCTCATAGTTGATTAATGGTCTGTTAGAATGACTATGTTGATACCTGGTTAGGCCTGTGCTTGACAGACAGACTTACCTACACCCTTGGCAGATAAACTATGAGATGTCTGGCTTGATATTTTCATTTATCTGGCTGCCCTTTTTGTTTTAGCCCTGGTATTTGCATTGTCTGCGTCATGCATGTAAAGAGTGGTTTGAAAGTCTTGTCACCTCCTACCAAAAAGTAATGAGAACAATAGAAGAACAAGTTATACAAAGCACATGTACTGGATTCAGTTTATTCACTTTCATTGATGCTGTCACACATCATGAACACCATCATGGCACAAAATGATACGGTGCCATATCCTGTGTGACATTTTACAAAGTTGTGCTTTTTTGATTGTTGCAAGGGTTCTCTGAATGGTGTCCTTCAACTGATGGGTATTCTAGTATCGTTCCTGTGAAACTTCTCCCCACAGAGCTTTAAAATAGAAAATTATATTTTGTAGGAGTGACATGACTTTCAGACCACCTTGTATATGTGAGTAAGTCACACTATTTAGTATTTAAATGCATTACTGTAGCTGCTATACACCTGGTCACAAATATGTATAATGTTAGAAATTTTCCCATCTGACCTATCATGGTTGATACGATGAAAGCATAAACAATTTATTATGGTAAAGTTAATGATAAGATTGGCTGTTTCCCTCCGGGAAACATTTGGCATTCATTGACCACTGTTACTGCTAGTTTAAACTTATATGATTTTTTTCTTACAACAGTTTATCAGGAAAATAGGCTTTTTAAGCTCACTGTTATTGCTCTTTCTAGTATTTATGGGGGTTTAGGTAGTGTGGAAAGTCAGCATTTTGATTATATCTTCCCTTCTAGTTATATGTATTACACATTTTAACTGTTGCTGCTGTTAGAAGTCCTCAAGTGAAATAGTTTTTATAATTTAGTAAAGCTCATTGGTGATTGTGTAGTGCCAGTCTGTAAGATCTTATAGAGAGTTGTTTTCTTTAAGACAGAGGATTCATTTGCTTGGGGCTATTTTTAATAGTTCACTGAATTTTATTGAAAATTGCAATATAAAAATATGTTTATTTTATAAACTATAATTTATTATTTTATATTTAAATTAGATTTGCTTTGTTCTTCAATAAAAGCCACTGCATAATAGCATGCCAACAAAACATTTCTCAGTTTGCTTTGTCTTGTTAATCAGACTTTGGTAAATGGCAGAATTGCAAATGAAAATTTTACTGAAAAACATTTTTTGCCAGTAGTTAATTCAAAACTTAAGGTAGAACTTTTCCACAAGAGTAACTTATACATGAGTAATTACAATTAATTTTCTGTGGGCATTAGTTTTTTATTATTATTATTCTAATACCTTCAAGACAAATATCCATTGCTTGTTTATTTTTCACCATAGCTTTTTTTTTTTTTTAAATTTTTTGTCATGTTTTAATCTAATGAATCCTCTATCAGTTCATAGAGATAGCTTTTCTTCCTGGCTGCTATGAATTGAAAAAAATTTAAATTAATTAAAAATCAGATTTTTATGGGGTATTTTTCATCTTGGCCAACACCTGCCTTCATCTTTAATGACAGAGAAACAAAAATAATGAACAGAAGCTGGTTACAGAATGACGAAAGAGAAAAGCCAAGACTAAACTAAAAAAAAAGCAAATGAAGATGAAGGAGAATGAGAAAAACCGAAGGAGAATTAATAACAATTCTTTTCCTATTTTTCTTTATTGAAATATTGTGTTCAAGCAAAACTCAGGTTCAGTTTGTGAATGTCTTTTCTCTAAGTATCATTTTTATCTACAATAATTCAGTATAAATATCAGTTAAATATACATGCATTTAAACTGGTGCTTTTGAATGTTCAAATAAAATTCATGGACATTTAATATTATATAACATAAACAGGATGTTCAGGTAGCATAAAAGTTATCAGAGCAGAAAATGGATCTGGCATACCAAGTTCAAATTCTATTTGAAGTCTGTTTTGTTTGTTTTGCCCTAATACCATTGAAAAGACATAGAACCATCTCTCGCCAGCTATAGATTAAATAACAGAGCAGACTGCTCAAGGTAGCAGTCAATCTAGAAAGACAATTCTGAATTCAAAACCAGCCTAAACCTAAAGAGAGGCGGGCTCTATATGTTTATCTTGTCCTTGATATACCAGCTGCTGTTACTGTCTCACGTGGTGCCCAGTAACCCCAAGGGGTTTATGAGATTACCCCATTTTGTCTGCCAGGGGTCTTCTCTTAAAACCTGCTCGATGATCTTTTAATAAGCAGTATAAAAGGAAAGGACATACACACTCTTTCTCTTTCTTGCCCTCTCAATCCCAGGATACTGTAGGTACAAGACCTGTCTAGTTTCTTCTCAGAGGAGAACAGCCAGGCAAACAGACATCTTAATTCCAAACAAACCATGTGGCACATTCACAGACATACTACAGCTAATTACATGTCTTTCTCCCTGAATACACATGTATATTTTTCTCTCTTCTTGAATTATGTTGTTTTATATATATATATATATATATATATATATATATATATATATATATATATATATATATATATATATGAAATCTTGTATATGTGTTGAATTAATTTATTTTGAAAATCCTCAACTACATCCACAACAATTAGTAACTCTCTCTGCTACAAAGTGGTATATCCATTCCCCATGATAGATATGAAAAGAATGTGATAGATAGCTGGATAGATATATATGAACAGACTTATAAAGATAGATAGAAATTAATATACTAAAATAAAAAGTATGGTAAAATTTATAGCTATCAACAGAATTAGATATTGCAGGATTACCCTACCTTGTTTGTCAGGGGACCTCAGTTAATGCCTTCTAGGTGATGTGTTAATCAGCAGCATGAAGGTAAATGACATAAACTCTTTCTCTCTCTCTCTCATCTACAGGATGAACCAGTGACAATTCATCACCACTCGAAGAAATTTGTTAACCCTTGTCAAACCAGCTCCTTAATTTCAAACAAACCATGTGGTGTCACATACACACACTTTTTTGTGTGGGGGAAGCTATGTCTTTCTGAATATACACGTAAATTTTTCTCACCTTTTGAAATATGTTTTTCTATGTATAATATATATATATATATATATATATATATATATATATTTATTCAAACATATATTTTTCAATATAAAAGACAATGGATATCTATTATGTTTGATCATGAGCCATTCTAAACTTTGTATAGTTGCTTTCATTTCAGGAGAAAATAAAGACAGAAATTGTCCAATATTTAGATATTTTTTTATTATGCTGTTCTTGATCTAAGCTTTCAGCTCACATAAGCCTTCTTCAGAGTAGTTATATGGACATTTAAACAAAGATATTTACCATCAAAGATGATATTTTGTTATGTTGACATAGAAGTTTGCTATGCGATGATAATGGTTGTGGAATAGCAGACACAGGTTGTAAATTCATGATGCAGTTCTATGACATTCTACCACATGAAAGAACAAATTATTAACAGAACCTTATGTCTATTTTTTGTCTTTATTTTTTTATTTTTGTCTTCATTTTCTCCCAAAATTAAAGCAACTATACAAAGTTTAGAATGGCTCATGATTAAACATATGAGACATTCATTGTCATATATGTCTGAATAATGATCTACTGCCCCCATAGACTAAATATATATATATATATATATATATATATATATATATATATATATGCAGGGGTCACGTGGGTAAAATCATACATATGTGTTGGATTTATTTCTGTTGAAACTTCTCAGCCAAGTCCATTATTATTCAAACCTCCTTTTTGTAAGAAGTGTTAACCTCTCTGTTACAGGTTAAGGAAGTCATGATCATGGATACAAAGAAATTGGTACTCCAAGGAACATTAAGCAAGATTACAAAATTATCAAGTCATGCAATATACTTTCATGTCTTTATCAACCAAGAAAGTTATTGAATTGATAAAATTTCCCCAATATGGAAGGAACATGAGTGATAGAAAACATTTTATTGTTGAATTTTCAAGAGTTTCAGTTAAAGATTACGGAACTCAGAATAAGAATATTAAATTCTCATCTTGGTTGTTATACCTACACCATTTCAGTTGTTGCGTTCTTCGGCCTTCTTTCATTATTTTTTTAGGAATATTTGAGATGAGGAATTATCATTATTATATGCTTTGCTATTCAGACCAGCATTCTCATCTTGGTTGTTATACTCACACCATTTTGGCTGTTGTACTCTCCAGCCTTCTTTCATTATTTATGATGGAATATTTGAGATGAGGAATTATCATTATTATATGCCTTGCTATTCAGACCAGCATTCTCATCTTGGTTGTTATACTCACACCATTTTGGCTGTTGTTACTCTCCAGCCTTCTTTCATTATTTATGATGGAATATTTGAGATGAGGAATTATCATTATTATATGCCTTGCTATTCAGACCAGCATTCTCATCTTGGTTGTTATATCATTCCATTTTGGCTGTTGTTACTCTCCAGCCTTCTTTCATTATTTATGATGGAATATTTGAGATGAGGAATTATCATTATTATATGCCTTGCTATTCAGACCAGCATTCTCATCTTGGTTGTTATACTCACACCATTTTGGCTGTTGTACTCTCCAGCCTTCTTTCATTGTTTACATTGGATTATTATGATATTTGATTCCACTTTTCATATTCTTAGGAAATATTTCATATCTGTTAATACTCACCAGTTTTATTCAGCTTGTCACTTGTCTGTTTCTTTCAATGAAGCAGGGTATATGACTTTTCAGCACTATCAGACTCAGGGATTGAACTCTCAACTGCTAGGGAAGCAGATAAGTTTTAACCAATTATTTAATCAACCTGGCCACTGTCAATCCATCTAAATACATGTATGAGTTGGGGAAGTCATAATGAGGCAGCAAATGTTCATTCACAGAAGTTTTGTTGAACTATTTATGTCTATTGTTCCACAAGTAGAACATATTTTAAGATAATTTTTTTTATACCAGAACAGCATTAATTTGGTTTTATTGTTATCAATGTAAAATACTAAAATACAATATATGATTATACATCTTTTTTAAAATAGAACTTATAACTTGTTACTTTATACTGATTTTTCATCAAATTTTGCTACCATGTCTCAGGCCCCCAAAAGTTAGATGCCAATGTTATGTCCGTTATATTTTGTAATAATAAATTTTTCTTGTTGGCTGATAATAGGAGTAGATAGCTTAGCTTATCGTCTGGTTCACACCCCTCCCTTGTTTTTTTGAACTGGAGTAGAGTTTTATCCCTTGTTTTCTGTTTAAAATTGAGTTTCTGGTTTATTTTAAAGTCTTTTCATTCTCTTTCACTCCCAGTAGCCCCTTGCTTCTTAGTGGCATTAATGCAAAACTTGGGGTGAATTGATTGAAAAAAAAAAAAAGATTAATTTTCATCTTTTGTATTTTCTATTTCCAAATCAGGCATTTATCAACTCTTTGACCCCCCCGCCAGACATTTATTTGACCCCAGGTATTTATCAACCCCACCATGCATTTATCAGTTCAATTTTGATACCCACAAAATATTGACATTTATCAACCTCTTTTTGAATCCCTAGACATTTATCAAACCTCTTTTAAGCCCCAAGTATTTATTAGTCCCCCCTTTCAATCCTCAGGTATTTATCAACCTCCTTTTGAATCCCTAGGCATTTATCAAACCACTTTTAAGCCCCAAGTATTTATTAGTCCCCGCTTTCAATCCCCAGGTATTTATCAACCTCCTTTTGAATCCCTAGGCATTTATCAAACCTCTTTTAAGCCCCAAGTATTTATTAGTCCCCCTTTCAATCCCCAGGTATTTATTAACCCCTTTTGATCACCTAAGCACTTATCAACCTCTCAGGGGTTGATATTGACTATTTCAAGAATTACTGATCTACAGCTATGTTTTCTTTCAATTTTAATTTCTTGAGTTATGTTGTTGATGCCTTCTCTCCAAGTTTTCTTTAGCCACACTTTGCCATGACTTTCCTCAATAAGCCCAGCCCAGTACACTACTTGAACCATGAGTTGTTTTGTTCTACATGTCCAAATCAAATCATTGTAATCTTTAGGCAGTCAGAAACAAATCCAGAGAAACGATGCCCAGGAATTCGTACAGTAGGACCATTGCTAAATCTGTCAACAAGTTTTAAACTGCATGTCCATCTAAGCATAAAATGGTGAGATCCTCAGAGAAAGTTGGCTGATCAGGTTTGAAAATATGTTTCAATTTATACAAATTATTGATGTAAGAAATTAAGTTATACAATTATTTTAGTTGTAGTATAAAGTATCTTCTGTCAATTTTTGATTTTTGAATCATGTTTTTCATTAATTTTTATTTTTTTATAATTTTATTTATTTTTGTGAGGGAATAATTTATTCTTCTTATTTCAATTAGAGATTTCGTTTTTGAATATTTTTTCCTTTTTTGGTCTGTTTTGATTAGTTTTATTTATATTAGTTTTATTAGTATATTTTTCATTGATTTTTACAGACATTTTTTTTCCCATAAAATCATAAAAATGAAAAGAAATTTATGAATGTGAAACAAGAAAAATAAACTTAAAAAAGAACAAAAGAACAAAATGAAAAAGTGGGAGAAAAATATACATTTTTTTCTCGGGGGGGGGGTCTTTGTCAAAATACAAATAAAAATAACTAAAATTAATAAAAAAACTGATCTATGGAAAAATTATTTTAAGATATTGGTAGAGAAAATTTTTCTTCTGTTATTTGTATTTTTGTATACTTTAGGCAGTATTGAATTGTATAAGTTTTTGTGCTTATCTATTTTAAGCTGATACATTTTCTGAAATGTTTTTTTAATGCTTTTGTTTTTCTCTTTTTTTTTTTTTAGATTTTATTAAACTTTCCTTTTTATTTACCTTCTCATCTTTCTTCCTTATCATTTTTAATGTTTTTCTTTTCTTTTATTTCTTCTGCTTCTTTTTCTTCTTTCTCTTCATTTCTTTTTTTCTCTTTCTTCTGTTATTTTTTATATCTTATTTGCTAAGGTTAATGTAATCTGACACAAGGTCACAGAAGTGAGAGGCATCCAGTGGAGAATGAAGTGAGAAAAACCCCAGAAAACAGTGTTGTTAGACTCTGGGTATAGCCTGCTAAACACTATTCTATGGTAAGGTCCCTAACATATTTAAGAAATTTTCTTCAGTTTGTTATTTTTTCTTCTTTTCTTCTTCTGTTTCTCTTTTTATTTTCACAAGATTTCTTTCCTTCTCCCTCCCCCCACTATTCTTCATTAACTTCTTATATCTTTTAATTTCAATTTCATTTTCCATTTTTCTTTCTTTTGCTGCATTTGCCACATTTTAAATTTCTTCTTTTAGTCATCTTTTTTTCTTCTGTAGGGACACTTATTCTTCAATTTTTCTTCTCCTATGTCTTATTTTCTTCTTCTTTCTACACTGATATTATATTTCAAACCATTTTTGCACATAAGTGAATGTAATGGATTTAATTGGAATTTGAACTCGGCTCTCAGATTGAGGAATTGGAGAGCTAAGTTTGAATTCCACTTAAATCCACTACATTCAGTTACATGCTAATACCCTTGGGAAAAGTATGAATCCTTGTCTTCTCCCCCCCCCAGCTTTGGGAAAATAGCAGGACAGACCGGGTTCTATAGCCTTGGATAGCAACTGGTATACCACAGAAAGAAATGACAACCTACTGTGAGAAAAAAATCTGCCTCATCAATCATGTATCAAAAGATACATGATCGCTTAAGCATGTATCATGCATGGCACATAACTGACTGATATTAACAACAGTATATTATGTTTATATTTGTACCATATTTCTATCATACAATAATATTAATACCTGGAGTAAAATCAAAATTCTTAAGTGTAATGAAGAGGTAGCTGGATTTTACCTGAACTGAACAAATCAAAACTAAAGAGTGCTACACAACCAATTAGAAAGTATTTTTGATTTATTTTATTTTTTGAGAGGGAAAGAAGGTGCAGCTGGATCTTTATAGAGAGGTTTTTTTTTAATTCTTTACATTATCTTTTCATCATTACATTTTTTTCATTTACTTTTAATCATTTCACTGCAAGCCAATAAGATGCCAGGAGTTACTGAGAGTGAAAGAAACTAAGACAATGTTAATGAGGAGAAAGGACAATAAAAAAAAAAATAACCAGATTCAGAAAAACATGTGGAGCAAAGACAGAAATAAACACCAAGTCATTCAAATGTAAAATGACAAAAAAATGGTTTCTGAGTTGATGAATTGTGCACATTTCCAGTTAATAAATTAATGCTTTGAAAATAAATATTTAACATTTTTCAACCATTGGGTCATGTTCCCCCAAACAATGAAAAAAAGTGCTTTGTGTTCCCTTTGAATGGTATTTAAGCAAAGTTTCTAGATGGACAAACTATTAAGGAGAGACAGACGGCAACATACTGCAACAGTTCACAATGCTTGGCTTAAAAGAAATTCCCTTATTCATTCACCTGTTTTCTTCACCAAGCTATGTGACACTTACACTTTCCTCCCGATTTTCTGGTAAATTTTGGTTTTGCTTCCCGAGTGCTAATATCCCTTAAAATTTTTCCAAAATCATCATAATTCCATACAAATGTACATGCTGAACTCAAATTAACAACATAATTTTGGAGTTATCGACAAGAAAAAATCGGACTTCTTGTTGGTCATTTGTCCCCCATTACTGCCATTATGATTACCAATTTACTGCGTAGTACCTACGCAGACGTAATCAGAAAAATTGGCCTATTTACTTCTTTTACAGACTTTCCTTGCAGAAAATCACTATGCACTACCATAAAGAAATGTAATTTTTTTTTTGCTATTCAAAACGGGAAAAAGGTTCTGTTGTATTATTTAATTTGTTTTTGTTATAAATAAAACTACACTTAGCAAATTAGTAATTGAAAGCTGAGTTCAAATTTCAGTTGAGTTCATTACTTTCACATACATGCAAACAGGGTCTGGTGCAAGGTACTCATGGGCCCCCACCAAATGGGGTCTGTCACTCTACTACAATACAATTTTCATAAGGTAGTATTTTATTGTAATCTAATTCTGTACAATAATGGATCATATGCAATAAAGGTGAACAATTTGACTAGAATAAGTGAAAATAAATACAATGTATTTAAATGCAAATTAGAGACATGTCACAATAGATAATTTCATCTTAAATAAATCAAAAATGTTTTGTGATAATTTTTAACATCAACTTAAGATTTTTCTTGTTAAAAAGTTGAATAATTTTAACACATTAAAATTATGGATAAAAACAGTGAATTTTATATAGGGTATGTTTTTTTAGACTTACCACAAGCAAAACAAATTCACAGATTTGGATGAACAAAAGATACCAGAATGACATTAAAATCCACAACAATATTTCATTTTTAATAGTCAGTTGTGCTTATTTTAATTTGTAATGCATATGTAGGTAGAAATAGTGAGGGTCACAAAGCACTGCCCTGTGCCCCCAATTAGGCTTGCACCTCCCCAGTCGGGGTAGTATGTACCAGCCCTGCATGCAAATACCCTTAGAAAAGTATGAATCCATTTCTTCTCACCCCACCCCCAGATATGGGTTGAATAGCAGGACAGACTAGGTTCTATAGTCTTGGTAGGCAACCAGTCTACCACAGAAAAAAAGGCAACCTATTGCAAGAAAATCTTCTGCCGAGTCAGTCATAAATCGAAAGAGACGTGATTACTGAAGTTTGCATTATGTATGGTACTTAACTGGGTGACTGATTAACTTTCTGATTGATTTATTGAATTTTTGTCTGTTGGAAATTATTTTATGTTCATCAATATTTCTTTTTCGTGAACATTTGAGCCCTTATCATCCGAAGTCTCCTTGTCTTTCTGATCTGCCACAAATACACCAATTCTGATGTGACTTATAATAGCTGAAAATGCAAGTACTTCCTATGGAGCAGTATTTCTCAACCATTTTACCCTTATGGAACCCTTGAATTAGTTCTCATATTTCAGGGAACCCTTGTCTAAAAATTATTATACCATTATTAATATATTTTTATATTTTTAACATAGCTCATGTGATAAACCTAATATATGGACACTGTGCATGCATCCTGTACTCAATTGAGTCACTCATTGATAGACAAATCCACCATGTACAGGCATGGCTGGTGCAAGGGTCTTATGTCCTCCAGTCTATGATATGGGGCTCCCATTCTGCTACATCTAAAATTTCATAGAGTCGTATTCATATAAAATACAAATTTTATTTTAACTTAAGTTGGTACAATTAATGGATTATATGCAATATAGGTGAACAATTCAACAAGAAACATTGAAAATAAATACAATGTATCCAAATACAACTTCAATAGTTTGATAGTTTAAAATAGTGAATTTTATAGTGTTTTTTCAAGATTTAGCATGTGCAAAACAAATTAACAAGAAAAATGACGTCAAAATCCATGAAAAGTTTTCATCCTTTAATAGTCAGTTGTGCTAAGTTTAATTTGTAATGTATATAAATGTAGATCGTAAAATCTCAATGTTAATAAGATAGCAAGGGTCACAAAGCACTACCCTGGGGCCTCCAATCAGACTTGGCCCTTCCCAGTAGGTGTGTTTGGGCTTAATATGCACCAGCTCTTCATACAGACAGGTCATGTCTATTATTGAGTGAAGGTGATTTCACATTGACTCCATAGAGACACTGCTAAATACATTCCCTATAATTATATAGTTTTAAATATTATAAAAGATTGATGCCTTTTATTATAAAAACCAGTGATTCTCCAACAATACATCATAAGTGTATAGTAAAATTATGAATATAAAATTTAAGCATAAATTACTCAAAAATTCATTGGCCTATTTATCACTGTTTCTTGAGTGAACCCCTAGTGACCTCTCGCCGAATATTAGAATTCCAAGGAAAACCAGTTGAGAAACACTGCTAGAGACTAACAAAAACTACAGTAATAATTTTAAACTCCCGCATCTTAGAACAATTAACCATTCACATTTTTGTTTATATTTATACAATTATTTAATATTATTATATTATATTTATATTATTATATTATATTTATTCAGATTTAGTTTTTCACTAAGTAATTTTGAACTCATTTTTTACTCTTTAAAAATATTCCTCAGCTCCCATTGAATTTTGTCTTTTTTAAAAATTTTCTCTCAGTTCTTGACACTCACTCCCCATCCAACTTGCAATAATGAATATTCTACCAATTTTATGTTTTTCATAATGGTTTATTTTTAATTTCCAATTTCACTTGTCAAGTTAACTTCACTAAAAAAAAAAATTATGTGAAAAAACTCAGAAAAACTAAATTAAATTTTTTTTTTCTTTTACATGAAAAAAATGTTATTTATTATTTTTTGTAGAAATCATTTTATGTTTAATCTTTATTTTGTGAGTCTGTTTAGACCATATTGGTGTATTTAAGATTTGGAACGAACTAAGAAATGTCTTCTCTTTCAAAAATCCTCCTCTTTGACAGTGGGCTGAAAGTATAGAAACAAATTTTATATTTTTTTAATTTTGTTTTGGAATAGTTCAATTTCGAGTGTCAAGTTTATAAACTACATTTTCAAAAAAAAAAAAAAAAGTGTCAAAAGAGAGAATGAACAAGAGTGTATGAAAGAAAAAAGGAATTTTTTAAAAAGTTTTACTTATGTTATTTATTTATATTTTTGAGTATGTTGGAACAGACAGGTAGCTCAGTAATCAAGTGATCTGGATACAAGATGAAATATCCTTCACTCAAGAATGCAAAGTTATGGAAAATTTGAAAAAAAAAAAATAGTAAATGGTTCTAGAAAATGACTAAGATGCTTGAAAGCAAATAAAAGAACAAACATGAACTTCAGACATTTTATCCACAATTTTTATCCCAATATACAGCATCTTATTTAAAAATTGGAGAAATGCAATAAAAAAAATTAACAAATTGGCTGAATTTAATAAAACTTCTTTCGATGAATACATGCTGCCTAATTATACATATATAGACTAGCAGTATAACCTGTCTTTGACCAGGTGTTTCATTACTGGGAATTTTTGCTGTTCAACTGGAGCAGTTTAAGTTTAAAGTCGGCCCACCCAAAAATCAATATTAGTAACAACAAATGGGTGCAACTGAGGCACATCCCCAAATGGAGGCCAGGGTAACAATTTGAATGGGTCATGGCCCAGAAAAGGCCCAGTTTTGCATTCTCAATCTTCCAAGGAAGGAAACTCATCCATGGATCGTCATAATAATAACATACAATAATTTTTATTTATAATATAATTTTTTTTATAATTCTAATAATCTTTCTCTAAACTGATTGTTTGCTGATTTTTACAGACATTAAATTTTGCCTTTGATTTTTGTGCAAAGTGTAAAAAATCAGTTTTTTCGATTTTTTTTTTTTTTTAACCTTTAAGGTAGTCATTTTTTCCAGCCAATTTGGACTCAAAACCAGCACTGAAGAATTATCTATGAAGCAAAAAAAAAAAAAATTCAGCGAAATCGAATGAAAACTGTGGAAACACATAAACAACATCTGATCACACACATACATATATCCACACATATTTTGAGAATTATATATATATATATATATATATATATATATATATATATATATATATATATATATATATATATATATAATATGAAGAAATAGTTTTAAGGTGTGGTATATTTATGGGATAAAGTGCTCAATATCAGAGACAGAGCGTATGTAAATATAAAAGTGAACCTTGAAGTCAACACTCAGATGTGACAGGCTGTTTCTTGCTAGACACAATCATCAGACCATGATTGCATCTAGCATGAAGCAGCCTGTTGCCTCTGAGTGTTGACTTCAATGTTCACTAATATATATATATAATTGTTTGTTCAATTCCTGCACTAATAATTACCTTATGGTCAGACAGGCACAAACATTATCAGCCATTTTAAATTTTTAACTAGTATTTCATTTGTTTTAATTTTAGTTTTTTTTTTTCATTGCAGCTACTCAGTCTCTGGCCAATTTTCCCTGTTTTCTAAATAACTTATCTGGAGATTCAACAAATATATATATGAAAAGATGAATCAGCAAGATGAATTCTAATTCTAAACAACTCTGTTTTATTCATTCCATGCTGATGCCCTTGGAAAATTCATGAACCCATCTTCCTTCAAGTATAAGTTAAATACTAGGACTGTTTTTGTCTTGGCTGCCAACCAGACTAGGAGAATAAAAACTCTTGTCTTTCCAGGCAGATTCATGTTTAAGTACCTGTGCTGTCATTGGTCTTTGATATTATTCCTAAGAGATTAAATTCCGTGATAATTAAACATGAGTGTGACTGTTCAAAGATTTCATGGCACCTTGTGTCCCATATCTCTGTTATCAGTTTTTCCCAAAATGGTGGCTGGTTCTAAACCAGAGAGGAAGAGAGAGTGAAAAATGTATTAAATAAGATGAAGAAAAGAGGGAGAAAAATGTTGGAAATGAAATCGAGAAGTGAGTGAGTGAGTGAGTGAGTGAGTGAGTGAGTGAGTGAGAGAAATGTGGGGAAATGAGTTTGTTCTCTTTTTCTCTTGGAATTATGAGAGAGAGAGAGAGAGAGAGGTCAGTGCAGGAGAGAGAGAAGAAAAGAAAAAGAGAAAATGTGGGAAATGAGATCTCTCTCTAAAATGAGAGAGAAAGAAAGAGAGTGGAACGTGGGGGGAATGAGACTGAGAGAGAGAGAGAGAGAGAGAGAGAGAGAAATGGAGTAAAATGTGACTATGAGAAACAACCAAGAGAGAGAGAAGGAAAGAAAAAAAATGTGACCATAGAAGCAACCAACAGAGAGGGAGAGGGAGAGGGAGAGAGAGATATGGAGAAATGTGACCAAGAGAAACAACTAAGAGAGAGTGAGAGGGAAAGAAAGAAAAAAAATGTGGAAAAATGTGATCATAAAAGCAACCAACAGAGAGATAGAGAAAAAATGAGAGAGAAATATGGAAAAACGGGACCAAGAGAAACAACCAAAAGAGAAAGAAAGAAAGAAAGAAAAGAAATGTGGAGAAATATGACCAAGAGAAGCAACTAAGAGAGAGAGAGAGAGAAAGAAATGTGAGAAAATTAGACCAATAGAAACAACCAAAAGAAAAAGAAACAAGCTTGTATGACGTTAGTGAAGAAGCAAGAGCAGAAACAACTGTTTTGTTTTTAATTTTGAAATGTCGAACCTTGCTCTGAGGGGTTCCTCTCTCTCATACATGTCATTTCAATGCATAGGTCAGAGGCAGACCATCCCAAGAATAGACAAGCACAAGTACCAAATGTGATGTGTATCAAAGGGGAGGCACATGTCCTCTCTGAGCAAGGCTTGACATTCTAAAATACAACAGTTACCCAAGGAAGGCCAGAGGGTTTAGCAGCTTAAATGTTTTGGTAAAAAATAAAATGGATAAGGGAATTAGTCTGAACTAACCAAAATCTAACAGATTCTTAAGAATTCACAAAGAGCATTATCTCTAAATAGGGAATTTATATTCCTTGCAGCTTCATCTTTACAATGACCGAACTTTAAGTCACACAAATGTGAAACATGAAAATCGTGAGTTTGAAGGTATTTTATATTTGCTTAAAAAGTTGTAGAACTTGAACTGCAATTCATTTTTTGTTGAATTTACAAATAACATATTTAAAAATAAAAATAGCAGGGAAAATTGGCCATCGACTGAGAAGTTGCCATGAAAAGGAACAAAAAATAAAATGAATTAAATACTAGTTAAAAATTCAACATGGCTGACAATGCTTCATCTGAAGCATTGTCAGCCATTATAAAATAATAAAAGAATGATTTTTTGAATAGTTGCAATGAAAAGTAACTGAAATTAAGATGAAATAAACACTAGCCAAAAATTAATAATGGCTGACAATCCTTCATTAAATAATAAAATGATAATAGAATGACAGTCTGAATAGTTTTGATGATAATCAACTGAAATTAAGATGAAAGAAATACAAATTAAAAATTTATAATGGTTAAAAAAAATCTACAGTTTAAAAGTAGCAAAAATAGCAAGGTGAAAATAAATCTAACAATTCCATTTTTAATAACATGAAATCAGTTTGTTGACTTCATATCAAAATTCATATTTATTCTTAATATTTCATTTAAAACTTAAGGTAAAGCACAATTTTATTAGAATACCAGGAATAATATTCTAGAAATACAAATAAATAAAATAATAATTCCCATATGAAAAGTTTTACAATTTTGTATTTATTTCTTGCAATTAAATGAGAAAACAAATCCTAAACATATAATATGCATCCCCTTAAAAAATAACATTCTTTTAGCCTTGAAATTAATAGTGGGGTGGAAACTAAAATGGTTGACATCTGGGGAACTAGTTCATTTTATGTTTCAGTTTCTGTTAATGATTCGTTAGCTGTGTTATTAATTTCCCTATTGTTGTCTGGGAACTTTTTTTTCCAATTGAATTATTTGATTTCATGGATTGGTTATTTAAATTTCTTTGCAGTCATTGATTTTGTTTTGCTCTCAATTTTTTTCGGTTGGGAATGGATTTTTGTTTTGTTTTCTTTTTAAATATTTTCTGCATCTTTTCTGTTACATTTCCATTTTTCTTGTGATTTTATTTTTTTCCTTTCTGTTTAATTTTGTCAGGCAAATAGTCTGACCATTAAGAAGAACTGAACAGTTACTCTGTAGTTGTGATGATGAAATGATTTCTTGAAAGAAGAGGCATAAAAGGAAAATGGAAAGAAAGCAGAATTAAAGAAAGCATGGAAAATAAAGAGATGTGAAGAAAATGCAAAAGCAAAGAGAAGATTGAAAGAGAATGAGAATAAAAATAAAGACGGCTGAAATGAATTAATTTTGCAATATGAAAAGGAAAAAATATGACAGAATAAATTAAAGATAAAAATGAAGGGAAAAAAAGCGCCAGATGAAAAGTAATCGATGATAAAGGAAGGAAAATGAATGAATACAGAAAAAGAGAAATGTATGAATAATGGAAAAAAAATAATAATGAATGAAAAACAAAAAAATGAAAGAATAAAAAGGGAAACAAGAAAATGAAAGAAATCACTGAGAGAAAAAAAAGAAAGTATAACCCTATCCTTGCTGAAAGAAATAAAGAATAAATGAAAACAAAAAAGGACAGAAAAAATAATGAAATAAATGATTGAAAGAAAAAAAAATAGAACAAATCACTGAAAGAAGGTAAAAACAGAAAAATGGAAAGAAAGAATGAAAGAAGAATGGATATCATCATTGAAAGAAAGAAAAAATAAAGTTTGAAACAAAGATAAAAGAATGAAAGAACTAACAAAATGAAAGAAGAAATGATGGAAATAAAGGGAGATGATTGAAATGTCAGTAATAATGATGACAATAATCAAATATTGTCAGGAAAGAAGAAATAAAATAGACATGTTCAAATGTAAAAAAAAATTAATGTCTATTTTAAAGTAAGGAAATAATTAGAAAAACATAAAACAGCAAAAAGAAGAAATGACAGAATTCATAGAAAAACCAACAGAAATAATAATAATAATAATAATAATAATAATAATAATAATATTAACAGTAAAAAATACAATGAAAAATTGTGTATGTGGGGGTGGGATAGCCAACGAGTAAAGTTTTAATGATATTATTTTGTATTGTCTCCCAAATGAAGTCCTCCATGTTCAAATGTTGTTTCGTTATGCTGCCTCCCTTTATCGAATTTCTACTTTTGATAATTTTTTTTCTTTTCTATTCTTTAAAGATATTTATTTATTTATTCTTACAGGGGGTGCTAAAAAGTTCTCAGTCCTCCCCACTTCTCATATAGCCAAAAGCAAGAATTTAAAAAAAATATTTCTTCTTGATTTGGCTGAGAACTTTTCATCACCTCCTCCTATTGCTCTACATTTATCAACAGGTATTGTTAGCAACTTGATTCTTTTCATTTTTTTTTTTTATTCAAAATTCAACTTGCAGTCAGTTTTATTTTCTTTTTAAATGCCGTATTCCTTCAGGACAAAGGTGATCATGGCTCTCCACAGTCTCCTTTCATTTTTACTATGCTTTCTTGAGAAAGGGAAAAGAATGGTTTCCTGTTACTTTCTCCTCAGTTTTGAATTTAGAGTTGTTTTTCTCCTAGACTAACTACCACCCAAGGCTAGTAAGGCCAGTTTACACTGTTATTTAAACTATAACTGCAGATCATGGGGAGGAGTAGAGGTGGATGTATGCCTTTCCCAAAGGTCTTTCTCTGTCCTCTCTTAACCAGCTCCTTCTTTTTTTCCTTTGATCTTCCTCAGTTTTCTGTTTTACTTTACTTCTTTTTCTGTGCTATTTTGTTCTCTTTTTTTTCTTCCTTTCTTTCTTTCTTTCTTTCTTTCAAATGATTTTGTTTCATTTCTTACTTCTTTCTTTCTTTCTTCTTTTTCTATTCTCTTAATTTTTTTCTTACTTGCAATTTCTTTAATTCCTGCTTTTTTTGTTTCTCGCTTTCTTTTTTTCTTTCTTTATTTTTTGTTTGTTTCTTTCTTTCTTTTACTCCTTTCTTTCTTGCTTTGGCCATTTCTATCTTTGGTTTTTCTTTTTTTTTTCTTTTTTTTTTCCTATTCTCTATTAATCTTTCTTTCTTTCTCTCTCTTTAATGATTGCCTTTTTCACAATTAAAGAATAGAAGAAATGCCAGCCAATAATATTCTTCTCAATGACTGAAGTGGAATGCCTCAAGATTATGAATTGTGTTAACAGAACAGGATATGAACAAAAGATTGGCTGAGTTGAGTGGCAGGAAAGATAGGATTGAAAAAAAAAATACAAGAAAATTGACATAAAGTAAAAAAATAAATAAATAAATGCCTAAACTAGAGCCACAATAAATGTAAAAAAAATTAGTAAAAAAAAAAAAGAAAATGACAACAGCAAAAATAAATTTTATAAAAGAAAAAAAAACAAGAGGCAAGATTAAAGAATAGAAACTGTAAAAAAGAACAAGAACACCCCTACCACAAAAAATTACAAAATCTGGAAATGAATACAAATTATTCAACCTTTCAGATAATCAAGAAAGGTAATTTATTCTGATAGATTTTTTCCCATTACAGTTATTTTGTGCAGCTGGCTCCCAAAGTCTGGTTTTCCATTGGAACCAATTTTTGCTCACTCTTTTTACACCTGGTTAATCACATTTACAACCTTGCCTCACTTTATAGCAGATGATCCTGAAAGTGAAGGACACAATTTGATTTCTGATGGTAGATAACAAGATTTGAAACCAGCTTTTCAGTGTAATGGCTGAAGAGACTTATTATTTAGAAAAAATAAAAAGAAATAACTGTCCCTAATAAAATCATGCTTAGGTGGACCATACCCACCTGAAAATTCACAATAGTCTATTCCTATGCCGTTCCTCCTTTAGAACTTTTATTCTTGTTGGTCTAATAAAAGAAATCATTTTTAAACATTGTAGTGTTGCAGCTCAAACCAAACACGAGGTTTGTTCTCAGAGTGCAGATTCTTCCACTTGTGGCTTTAAAATAAAACTATTTGTAGTAATAAGCTAATTTTATTTTCTAGTTGTAACCTACTGCTATAGACTAGCAAGGCAGAGATAAAATATAGGTGAAGTGAACAGTCTACCAGGTATCTTCCCTTTTACGTCATGAGTCCTCTCTTTATCCCTCTGTTTTTCTTGGGTAGTGACAACTGTCTTATAGAGAACATTTTTCTTTGTCTTGTCATCTTTGTCATTTATTTTCATTCAGTGACCTTCTTTGTCTAGAGCCACTTGCCATGGTACTTATGAAATCCACTCCACTTAGCTGATAAGCATTAGGAAAATGAATGTCTGAAAAATGTTTGTGACAGGTCAGATGTTTTCAATTTAAGAAGCTATTGGCTTACTGACACTGATGTCGCTACAATATTAATTTAAAACCTTTCAAGTATTAAAGCTAATTAGTAGTAATAAACATGCACAGTTAAATTTTTGGTTTGATTTTCTTTCTTAGGTGCAGTATGTGATGCACACTTGAATGATCATGTCTCTTTTTGATAAATGATTAACTTGGCAGAAAAAATCCCATACTAAGCGGCCATTATTGGTTGCCAACTAAGGCTATATAACTCAGTCTGTCTAGCTATTTAACCTTTAACTAGAGGGAGAAGAAGTGGGTACATACCTTCCCCAGGGGTATTTGTGCATAAGGGAATGAAACAAACTGAACTGGAATTCAAACTAAACTCTTTGATTTCTCCTTATCTACCACATCGCCTTCTTTTCCAAACATACAACCCCTGGCATTTCTAAGTAGTTAACCACCCAGGATCAACATTTCAACATGATATAGTTGTGAGTTGGTTTGAAATAACTGAACATAATTATATGTATCTATGTACTGTAGAATGGAAAAATTATAAGACAATTTGGAAAAATTTTGGTTTGACATGTTTCACCAATAATCTGTAAATAAAACTGATCTTCAAATGATGCCAGCTTGCAAGAAAGAATTATGCTTTTTAAATCATTCAAAGTAAAAAACATTTGAAGAAATCTAACATTAACCTATGTCATCAAAAATTGATGGCAATATCTAAGAAATTTTGCAGTCTTATCGGGATAAAAAATTTCTTTTACATTCATATGAGATGTTATATGGGACTAATTTCCAGGACTTTATATAACTTGGCTCTGATATATTCTTACAGAAGAGAAGAATCATTCTCCTGTCATTATAACCAAATATGATCTCATGTTTTAACATCTAAACCAATGTAGTTGTATACTTCAGCTAGTATAGTATATCATTCTAACATCATTGCCCCCAAAAATGTGTTATTTATACATGGATTGTCACTTCTACTGAGGTTCAGAGTTTGTATCTTTGTGATTTAAGAAGTGTTTAAAAACTTAAACATTTTCAAGTGTATTTTTTTAAAATCTGATGCTATTTCTTATTACTATAAACATTGTTTATAGTGAGACAAACATTTGAGTTGATATTCTTGTATTTTTGGCTTTCTGAGTGAAATTAATATCAACTGGCCTAGATTGAGAAGTCCTATTAAAGAAAAATGTGTCTCCTGCCACCAATACAAACTGTGTCCACTTTTTCCATGAGGGAGCCGATTCGTATAGCTGAAGAATGCTTTTAACATTTTGACCACAAGAGACCTTCATGATAAAGCAAAACTCAATTACCTACTTAAGGAATGCATATATCTCATTGGGATTTGTTTGAATCGATATGTTAGCTTCATTTTCCTAATTGGAATGTAAAGTCAATAAGTTTTAAATTTTATTTATATATAAATTTTTTTTCTTACATAAAAAAACCAAAAGATGGCAATATCTAAGTATATTTATTTACATATATATATATATTTATATATATGCTGCACAGATGAAATCATATTTTGATGTGTATTAACACATCTCATCAAGTGTTAGTAAATATAATATATATATATATATATATATATATATATATGCATGTTTCGTTAAAAACGACAGTTTATCCAGACGTCTTACATTACACCTATCTGATCACAGTTCCATCAGAACACATTTAAACACACACTCAGATTTACCCGACACTATTAGGAACATACTAGTAGAAAACACTAATATATTAACTGCATCCACTTGCAAAAAAAGACTAAAAATAATGGAAGCTCTAATAATAAAAAAAAAAAAGCCAACTCTTAACAATATAAACTATGAACAAAGCCACAATGTGCTAACCGTATTCGGAAACTAAAAACATCACTACCACACACTGAACATACATAGAACACACTCTACTAAGCTGATAATTGAACCATCCTTGATAATGGCTAAAGGTGTAGCCGAAAGCGCTCGAAACACAGAACATTCGGACAGTTCTTACACTCTTTGTCCAGAAAAGAAAGCTCTTGTCAGAACACAAGAAAAATTAAATAAAAAAGCTCAACTGTAGTACCTTGTCTGTCGTTTTAACGAAACATGCATAAAGGAAGGATTGCTGCCTAAATATACAAATATATATATATGCATATATATGTGTATATATATATATATATATGCATAGATATACACACACACACATATATATATGCATATATATATATATATATATATATATATATATATATATATATATATAAAAAAAATCTTCTGCCTTTTCAGTCATGAATCAAGCATGTATTATGTGTTGTGCATCACTTAAATGACTGACTATGTGTGTGTTTACTTGTATGATCTGTATTTTCAGTGTGCTCATGTGTGTTTTGATATCTTTTTCTATGTGCATATGCATGTGTGTTTGTGTGAATGGTTCATTACGTGCATATGTATACAAATAGTTTATTGAGTGTCTGTGTATATGTAACTTTTTTGTTCTCATTTTTTTGTGTATGTGTATACTTCAGTGACTGTATATGCATGCGAGTATATTTCAGGGCATATCTCTTTGTAGGTATGTGTGTGTTTTTTCATTGCACTCACATTTCAGTGTCCGTGTGTCCATGTCCCTCTTTGAGTCTGTTTGTCTGTCTGTGTGTGTGTGTGTGTGCAATAGAGAAAGCGATCAACATGGCTAACAAATGAAAGGGAAGCAATACAAAGAAAACCAAAGCTGAACAATTGGGGTCAAAAACAAACAAATGATGAAATATTAAATAAATAAAAAAAAAAAAAAAAAAAAAGAAAAGAAAAAAGAAATCTTTCTTATTGGAGTGTAAAATGTTTCTCACTTTACAATTTTTTTATGTTTTTATTTATTTTTTTTCCTTCTCATCCAAACAAAAATTAGAATCCATACTTTTTCTTTCTGTAAATAAGAAAATACACTTTGAGCTTTTATCATTTATTTGTTTTGTATTTCTTTATTTTTGTCTCTTCATAAAAGAAATTAATTTGCTTGCCATTTTTCATCTCAGGAGATTTTATTGTTTAATGGATTTCTCACAACACATCTGGATCTTATTCAAATTTTTCTGCACACATGTATAGCTATTTATCTTCATTACATTTATGTTCGTTTATATATATATATATAAAATAATTTTAAGCTTATATATATATATATATATATAATTAAAATAATTTTAAGCTTATATATATATATATATATATATATATATATATATAATCATTTATTTGAAAATTATAACATAAAAATGTTATAAAATCACTACAAAAATACCCATTTTTTTTCAACACTTCTGGTGTCTTATGAAGTGATGGTGTCTAATCAAGTGATGGTGTTCATATATATATATATGAAATAAAAATAATTTTAAGCTTATATATATAATTAGAATATTTTTAAACTTATTTATGTACATATATATATTGATAAAATAGGAAAGAACCATTAGATTGATGATCCAAAGTTCTTTAGTACTTTTGTTTTATTTTTAAAAAACAGTGCTCGATACACAAGGAGAACCTAGATTATAATTATCTTTTTTTCAAAAATATGATTTCATAGCTACACAGGAATTACCATGTTTCAAAAACAGAAGCTAAAAATTTCCAATTCAATTATAGAAATTAAATTAAATTAAAGTGCCTAATTCTGTTTCATTTCGTTTGAAAATGAAACAGAACTAGGTACTTTAATTTAATTTAATTTCTGTTTTTGAAACATGATAATTCCTGTTTAGCAATGGAATCATTTTTCTTTAAAAATTAATTATATATATATATATATATATATATATATATATATATATATATAATTAAAATATTCCCAAAAAATTTCGCTTGAAGATGGAACAGAGCTTGGTACTTTAATTCAATTTAATTCAAATAATTATATTGAAGTTTTCAGCTCTTGTTTTGAAACATGAGAACTCTTATATAGCAATAGAATCATATTTTTAAATAAATAATTATATTTAGCCTCTACTTTTGTATTGAGCACTGTTTTTTAAAAAAAATAATAACAAAAATACTAAAGAACTTTGGATTATTTACCTAACGAGTTCTTTCCTATTTTCTATATATTTTTACACATATAATTAAAATATATATATATATATATTGTGTATTTGGGCAGCAATTCCTCTTTTATGCAAGTTTAGGTGAAAATAACTGGTAAGTCTTAGGGTTGAGTTTTTTATATAATTTCTCATGTGTTTGTATAATTTTTTTTTCAGGACATAAATTAGATAAAATGTGCTGACTGTGTTTGTAAAATAAAACATTCCTATATCACTTGATACATAAAACAATGTTATAGAATTCAGTTAAAAATAAAATAAAATTCATCCTAAAAGTGCTTGAATAAGAAATATTTGGACAATTTTTTTTTATAATTTATGTCCTAAAAAGAAAAAAATTTAAATGAACACATGATAAATTTTATAAAAACTCAACCACCACACCTTATCATTCATTTTCAACAAAAACTTGAATATATATATATATATATATATATATATATAT
>CAHIKZ030000356.1:430000-447500 GCA_903632075.3 Acanthosepion pharaonis | reverse complement strand
CTGTAATTCACTGCTATTAACAAGCAGGAATTCTTCTCCTGATGATGGCCATGCAGGCTGAAACTAGTCAAGGAACCTAATTTTAAAAAATAAAACAAAAATTTTGATATACAACCCAGTGTGTCTGAAATTTTAATTTAATTTTTAACATTTTTTTATTGTTCGAGTCATGTGTGCCTTTGTATGTGTGTGTGTGTGTGTGTATAATATATATATATTGTTTTCTTTATTCAAATCATCTCAAGCAAGGCAATAGTGCCACTAAGTCAAAAGGTGCTACTGGTAGTGAAAGTGAATTAGAAGACTTTAGAAGTAACTGGAATCCCAGTCTAAAAGAGGAAACTAGGGATTAACCTCTACTCTTCTTCAAAGACCAGCTAGCAGTGTGAATTGGATGATAGACAAACATATCTATTCGTATTATATGATCATTTAAAGAGCAAATTATAAAAAAAATAAAAAATTATTTAATGGCTAATCAGGTGAAGAGAATTTTAAAATAATTTCATTCAAATTTGGAAAAAAATCAAAGCAGTACATTTTGCAGACCAATTTCTTTGGAAATGAAACAATCCAGAACCATTTCAACAGGTGTCGGTGAGTTAATTTGACCTACTATTGCAACACCAGTACCATGTCACATTTAGAAGGCACAGCAATTCTACAAAATGACCCTCCAGCCTCACAAAGTCCCACAACCTGTTCTCTCTTGAATGATTAAATTCAGGCATTTTTAGATGTTGGGTTACAGAATAAATTGAAAATAATAGACAAGGGAGAGTACTGGAGAGCTAAATGTTTGAAAGCATCAATGCATATTCTAAGCTATAAGGATCTCCTTACTAGGTGTAACATAGAAATAAATATGATATGGGAGCTGCTAATAAAGAAAGACAAATGACAGCAGTAGCAGCTGTAAAAAAAAAAGAGAGAACATCTTCAGTGGATGCAGTCAAACATGACAAACAGCACTCATGAACAGGAAGGTTAGGTTTAAAGCTCCAATTTCTCCACAGAGAAGTGGCTCAAAGGACAAGAGCTGAGTGGATTAAAGTGTTGGTTTGTGAATTTGGTCAATTCCATCTGTGTGTACTTGAACTTAATGACTGTGAAAATTGTAAGTACTTGTATATATCAAGAAAAACAAACTTTGGACAATTTATTTATAGTTTTAATCCAAATGTACAACACCTCATTCAGAAATTGGAAAGATGATAAAAAGTTGAATAGACACACTTTGGTGATGGAATTTACTAAAACTCATTTGGAGATTGAAATTTTTATATATATATATATATATATTTTATCTTTAAAGCCTTCTCTTTGTAAACAGAAGGACTTTATATTAGGCCTCCAACTAATTATGATTTAATTTTGTTTTTCCCACCAATAAACTTTGTTCATTGTTCTTTTTTTTTTTTATAGAATTTACTCTATTTACCTTGATTTAGCTCTGTTGAGCAAGGTATGAAACCAGTTAGCTGGCCTAAAAGAGTTTAATATTCTGAAAAAACTAGCAACATTTTTACTTTTGTTTATAAAATCCTTACATTTGCTTTAATATAGTCCATCAGAGGACAAAAATGCGTTGTCTAAGATAGGTTTTCTTGTTATCTTATATATATAAACAATTTTTGTAAAATTAAACTGACAAAGTCTATCTGTTTAATTTTGTTTATTGCATTTTTTCAACTTTTGAAGAAGTTATTGATTTATATTTTGTCTACCATACTGACAACATTCAGTTCCTGATAATGACTGAGACGGTTGAAAATAATTGGAAAATATAAAGAAAAAATGAAATAGACCTTGTCAGTTGAATTTAATAAAACAAGTTTAAATGAATTCTTACTGCCTAAAAATACTTATATATATATAAGTAGCAGGCTGATAAAAAAACACCTGGAAATGAAAGAAAAAAGTATTTTTATTATATATTATTGGGCTAGTTAATGAAATTGAAGCACGATGAGTTAAAATGTTTGGAATTGGAATTTACAGACATGCCTTTGTCCTTCCTTACTGAAAAATAAACTTCATGTTTATTTATCTTTTTTATTTATGAATTTATTTTTTGTTTACAAAGGACACAGGCATGTCTGAAAATTATGATTTCAAATATTATTTTTTGTCAGGCTTTAATAAAATTATAAAAAGAATGTGTTTTTTTTTTTTTTGGTTTTCTCATTTTCTTATATTTTATAAGAAGCAGACATGGACTAACCTTCTCTTTGCATATATATATATATATATATATATATATATATATATATATATATATATATATATATTCTCTTTGCATATATATATATATATATATATGTGTGTGTGTGTGTGTGTGTATGTATATAAACTGAAAATATGTGGAAATTATAGGAATTTAACATTTTTTCAAGTTCAAATGACTTGTTAACCAACTGAAGAGTTTTGTGTTGAAATGCTCATCATGGCCAGATGTTTGATAAATCAAAATTTATCAAATATCTGACCCTGATGAGTGTTTCATTGCAAAATTCTTGGCTTGATTAACAAGTTATTTGAAGTTTTCTTGATTTATTAATTATATATATATATATATATATATATATATATATATATATATATATACAACATTGGTAGGATTGAGACTTTCCTGATGCAGTCACAAGTTTGCTGGTCTGGTCATGCTGCAAAAATGAGTGATGACAGAATACCTAAGGTTCTCATGTATAGTCAGCTTGACAGTGGACAAAGGACTGTTGGCTCAGGTATAGAGACAAGCTAAAGAGAAACCTCTCAGATGACAATGTGCCTCATACTAACATTGAGTGAGTTGTCCTGGATAGAAATAACTGGAGATATTTGGGCCAGAGTGGTATCAGAAACTTCAAAATCAGTCATGTTGACTGGCTAAGAGATGAAAGATAATGGAGAAAAGCATTAGCAAATATTTCTCTGGCTGTGTCCCAAGGTCCTCACTGTGACTTTTATGCAGATCCCTAGCAGGACTGAAGTGTCACATATGATACAAACATAAAAACAGAATGAAGTTGTGCAGATCCTCATACATCAAAATCGATGGGAGAGTCCATCACATCACACATATGTACATATATATATATATATATATATATATATAAAATATTATAAATAAATTGATTTAAAATATGGTTTATATGTGGAAAAACCATATTTTAAATCAATTTATTTATAATAATAATGCTCTGTAGATTTACATTGAGCACTATTTTGTAAAAATAAAAATATCTATAAGAACACTGGATTATATATCTTACTGTTCTTTCTTTTTATTTATATATATATATATATGTGTGTGTGTGTGCGTGTATACTGGTTCCATGTAGCTTGGGAAGTATGTGTGTATATATATCTGTGCGTGTGTGTATGTACTGATTCTTTGTGGTGGGATGGTGTGTATGTGCGTATGTGTGTGTATGCGCGTATATGTACAAATAAGTTTACTAATTCCTCGTAGTAAGACAGTATATGTATAGAGGGAAATATACGCATGACGCATATATATACACGCATGACAGAAACACACAAAATGGAAACAGATCCAAGAACACATAGGGGTCAGTAAAACATTAAAAGATAAAATGCTGATAACTAATTCATCATTTCACTCGAACAACCTTAATTGTTTTATGACCCTGCACGCAGAACTCTTCATTGCCAATTCAAGAAAGAAATTCGGATTACCAACACACAAACAGAGAATGTCTCATATCGAGAATATTTAACATTGAACATAAGGAAAAAATTAATTATTTTTAATAACATGTGGAAATCTCCACTTTTACCTGAAGACGGTTGTGAGACCAGAAACATGTGTCATAAAATTATGTAAAACAAAGCATAATATTTTTTTCTTAATAAATCCACATTACAACCAAAAACGTTTGTGGCACCTCTCTTCTCTTCTTTTTTATACATATTTTTCTCGTTGGAACCACTACAACATATTTCTTTTATATATATATATATATATATATATATATATATATATATATATATATATATATTTTTAACATACAACGTGTGTTAGCATATACGATACCTGTCTTCATCAGCCGCTGACCAGGGGTGATATCACGGTTTCGGTGGCTATGGATGTTGATTAAATATTGCATGGTGCTATTTATATCTTAAATCATTTGCTACATTAGAATATAAATTATGAAATTATAAATTTTCATTTTTTTTAAATCTAATTTCCTTAATAGAACCCCCCCACACACACACACATTCCGGCTTCTGAAATAAACTTTTGAAAATTCCTCATGGAATTTCCTCCATGTCTGAGAAGCATTATTCGTAATTTGGAAAAGTTAATCAGTAAAATTAATTGACACAAAACGTTTGTTGTTTTTGATAATATTTACCTTAAAGAACATTTACTGCATATATATATATGTATATATATATATATATATATATATATATATATATATATATATATGTATATGTATATATATTTGGGTATGTGTGCAATTTACTTAGAATGATAATCCTCACGAGGACAGAAACTGAATCTTATCAAAATATAAATCTAATATAAATATATCTCCATTCCTGAGAGAATTACTATTTTCCCAAGCCAACATACATGACCATAAAAATGTTAAAATATTAAAAGAAAATAGTTAAATTCATAACTTCATGTTATTTAAAATATATAGCATTAATCCTGAAGTAAAATAATTTAAATACTAATTTGCATTAAAAAAAAAGCAAAAAACCTCCAAAATTCAAGAACATCATTTACTCAATTTCATTTTTTAGACATTGAATTGTGTCATTTGGTGTTTTCCATATCTCTGGCTAACCTGATGAATATTTCTAAGAGTTCTTAAATTTTAAAAATTTGAAAAAAACCAATAAAGGTTTTGCTCTAGTATATAAATGCTTGTTACAAAATAAAATCCTTTCATTTGCCTTGATAAAATCCTTCAGAGGATGAAACACATTGGTTAAGATAAGTCTTCCTTTTGTCTTTATTCATATATATATATATATATATATATATATATAATAACAAAAGAGTCCTTGTACAGTTGGACATTCTAATAACTTCTTTATAAGACAATTGACAGATAAAATGTAAATAAAACCCAAATTATTCATGATACAGTATCTTTAGTTATAGGAATGTTGATTTTTATCTTTTATCCTATTTCAAAAGTAAACATTGTTTTTGAAATACACTGGAACATTCTGTAGTTGTTCTTGAGTTAGAAAAGTGATAGGATTTCTTATTTTAGTGTTAAAGATGCTTTACAGATCAAGGAATTTCTGGGTGAAGTAATATTTTAAGACATTAACATATCTTAATAAATATATATTAAGAATCTCCAAGATAAAGGTATAGAGCTGTCTGTTGGTTCACCAAATAATTATTGGTGGCCTTGACAATATCTGGTCATCAAACCAGATACCCACCCAATCATCTATGATGAAGAAGAAATAGACAGCTCGAGAGAAGATTGAGGATAAAAATATTTCTAAAAATTAAAATACAGCAACAAATTATAAAAATATGTTATATATCTTCTATCCAACCCTGAAACAGAAATTAAAGGATATTGCAAAGGGCTTTCTCTCCTGACTAGTTAGGAGTACATCATATTGCAAAAAAGCTGTTTACTCACAAGTCAGGAGTACATCATATTGCAAAAAAGCTGTCTCTACTCACAAATCAGGAGTACATCATATTGCAAATGTATATCTGTACTCTAGTTGGGAACACATCATATTACACAGGGAAGCTCCATTTCAGAATTTGAGAGCACATCTTTCTCCAATGTCTACAAAACTTCTGTCACTCTGTTAAAACAGGGCCCTGCTGATTGGCCATTAAGGTCACATGATTGACCAAATGTGGTGTATGCTAATTAGGAAGTTATCACAATCCGCCAATCCCAGAGTGTGAGAAAAAGCAACAAAATGTAGTGGTATTGTTGGTGACACTGTTGTTATTTTCATCGAGTAGATATCTAAATTCATTGATAGGAGTCCATGTTTATGTGTGTAAGCAGCAGCATAAATCCCATTTGTGCTACCTGGGGTAATCATAGTATTCACCAGCTCTATAAAAAACATTCCAAAATTGGACAATATCTACAAAATATGAAGAAAGATTACAATCATGACCATTTATTTTGTTTTGATTGCAGGAAAAACAGCAACAAAAAAAGATGGAAAAACATCCTTTAAAATAATTAAAGAAACAAGCTTTTTAGTAAATAACAATTTCTAGGATGAAATGTTATTACATTAACAATACAGGCAGGACCATAAAAATATCCTCCTAGCAGTTAGTGTGTAGTGAGTGCAAAATAATCATAACTCTCTTTACCCACTCACTTCAAATTCAGAAAACTGAGGAAGAAAGAAAGAAATTTGCAAGCCTATGTGAGATTTTTGCCTTTCACAAAAATTAACTGGTGAGCCGAGAATAAGGAGTAATGAAATTTGTGAGCCTGTATGAAATTTTTGGGGACAAATGAAAACCTTGCCTTCACAGAAATTAGCTTGTGAGCCAAGAAGAAGGACAGAAAGTAGTAAGACTACATGAAATTTTTTTTTGCTATAAAATGAGGAGAAAGATTAAATTAAAAAGAAGAGTGTCTTAAGTCATGTGAAAGGCTTTGTTTCAGTTCCTCACAACCAGCATTGAAGTACTCACCTTGTGTGAAATTATTTGCTAATTATATTATCAACCTCTAACCAGCATGTGGCACTTCAAATAATTTTCTCTCAACATTTCAAGAAAGCTAAGTATTTCAAACTAACTCTTTTCATCTACATTTGAAAGTATGCAAATCATATATCCCTTTGGTGAACAATGAACATTCTTACCATTGTCTTAAACATATTTAATATTATTTTTGTGTCAGATCATTTAATCTGTTGCATGAACATTTCCTCTTCAAAAGACATTATCTTAAAATTACAGACTTTAAGAATTCTGAAAGTTTTTCCTGAAATGAGCTACTGACACTACTTCAAGCATGTAAATTTGTGAATAAATTCCTTATCTTGTCTTGTTAAAATTACCCGTGTGTTTTCACATCATCATCCTCCATTAATCTTCTTGGTGTGGGTAAATCAACTGTTCATTTAAATATCTAAACCCCACAACAATTATAAGTGACTTGTAGTGTAGTCCTCAAAGTAAATTTTCGGTGTATTATTTAAACAATGTGAATGTAGGTAAAAGCAATACAAGTGGCATAAAGGTAAAAAATAGTACAACTAATTTTACATGCTACACACCTAATTGCTGTACTGGGGCAGAGCACACTCTTGCTCACTTCTAGGTTCACCAATGTGTGTATATATATATATATATTTTTTATTCCATTTTTATTAGTATTTTTTATGCATTTTAGGAATAATATTTTTTAATATTATTTTTTTATCAAATTTTAACCAAAGTATAACATTGAAATAAGTTATAAATTTACAGAAAAAATACTTAAAAGTATAATCTTCATTTGGCCACAGGTTATTTTCCACATATTCTCATTATCATCATCATCATCATCATCATACCCGCCTCGAACAACAACAACAACAACAACAATAATAAAGCCACTACTACTATTGATATTTCTTTATACTTTAAAGAAAAAGTTTCACAAATTAAAAATTCTCGTCTGTCACAGTGCAACAAACCTGCAAGGGAGATAACTCATTTGATATTTCGCAGACACGGGAGATAGCAATTTTTGTCTCCTATTTTTCGTCTTCCATGTTTTAAAATATGCTGCGCGCGTCACACACACACACACACACACGCGCACGCGCGTAATACGTTTTTAAATTTTATCCATAGTTTTAGTAATTAAAGTAGATATGCAAGAGTTTTATCACCCATTATTTCTTTTTAAGTTATTCAAAAACTAAAAACATCTTTTTGAAGACTGAGTGGCCTCTTCTCAAAAGATAGAGGAAATTGGATCAGACATTTTTAACACAATTTTTGAGAAAACATGCACTCAGCCAACAGATATATTCTACCTGCATTTTAGTCAGTGTCCAAAAAATATTTTTTGCTTTATCCCTAATAGTACATTGATGATAACTGACATAATTTACTTTAAAATATTACCAGTATAAAAAAGTCATGTTTTGCTCTTTTATTTTTTAATTCAACCTTGTGTTGTTTTGTATCTATTATTTTTTTTTTATTTAAATCATTTTGGCCAACTTCTGATAAACACATACTGTGGCATACTTATTCACATAGATAATAGACAGTCAACATTTTAAACTGTTTGTTTACTGAATATGAACTAACTACAGGGTGGTCCGAAAGTTTTGTCACCTCATACCAAAAAAAGTAATGAGAATGATAGAGCAAGTAATGCAAAGCACATGTACTGGATTCAGTTTATTCACTTTCATTGATACTGTCACACATTGAGGAGGCCTGTATCATCATTTTTGTGGCATAAAATGATGCAATGCCATGTTTGTTTGATATTTTACAAAACTGTACTTTGTTGCTTGTTACAAAGGCTCTCCAGATGGTGTCCTTCAACTGATAGGTATTCTGATACCGTTCATGTGAATCTCTCATCTTGATAATACCCTACAGAGTGTTGAAATAGAAAATTATATTATGTAGTGGTGACAAGACTTTGGACCACCCTGTACAGTTGACAGAGATGTACAAACTGAGATAACTAACTAGCTAGATTAATATGAACATAAATAGATTAATATAAACATAGATAGTTATTTTTATTGGATACTCATATTTGAGTAGATGCTCAGTATATTTATTTTACTCTACCGGCCTGAATATTTAAGAAATCTTATTAAAGAAAAAATATGCACTCTCCAGCAGGATTTGAACCTAAACCCCTCCCACTGCAGGAGAAACTATCAAAACTATAATGGGGGTGTGCAGGAACATTCTGTTTAAAAATAAACTACTCAAATATGGATGTCCACAAAAAAAAAAAAATCATTTAAATTGATAAAATATTTAAGGTTTAAAGTGATATAGTAAAGGTAACAAATTTTTTGATGGATCCTAGTAATATAAAATGTTAAAAGTGATTCACAAAATGAGCTTGATGTATTTATTATTACAGAGCAAATAATTAATAAACAATAAAATCCAAAATCACCTTGTGTATAACACCATCACTTCATAAGACACCAGAAGTGTTGAAACAAAAAGGCTATTTTTGTAGTGATTTTATAACATATTTATGTTATAATTTTTGAATAAATAATTTTATTTGCTCTACTCTGTATTGAGCACTCTTTTAAGAATAGTATTTGTTGGTTATTGGAATTTATTCTGTATACACCAATCCTATACTTGTGTGTGTGTGTATATATATATATATATATATATATATATATATATATATATATATATAAAGTTTCATTAAAGATAAACTAACAAGTTACTATGATTAAGCTTTTTATTCAATTTTTCTAGTGTTTGTATAGATGATTTCTTTTCTGGATATAAAGTGTGTAACAACTGTTGAAATGGCCTATATATCTGAGTGCTTTTGGCTATTTTATTAGCCATTATCAAAGATGTTTTTGTTTTTTATTTTTAACTGAATCTATAGATTTTTATGTTTCTAGCATGATAGAAATGTTGTTTTTTTTATTTTCTAAACTTGGTCAGCACATTGTAACCATGTTCATAGTTGATGTTATTAACTGTTGGGTTTTTCTTTTTGATTATTAGAGCTTCCATTATTTTTAGGCTTTTTTTTTTTACATATGGATGAGGACTTATACTTGTTATTTCCTACAGGTATGGAACACAATTTTCATTTAATACTTTGTAGAATAGCCATTATTCACTTCTACAGCAACCAACCTCTTATTGTAGTTCTTAATTAATGATTTGCAAATTTTAGTTGGTATTTTATTCCATTCTTCTTCACATGTGATCTTCAGATCCGCGATTTTTGTTGGAGCTCTTGATTGGATTTGAATTTTCAAATAATGTTACAGATTCTCAATTGGGTTTAAATCCTGGGTCTGATTTGGCCATTTTAGGATATTTACATTATTTTCCGCAAGCCATTTCTTTGTAGATTTTGCAGTGTGCTTACGATTATTATCTTGTTGGAAGATCCAATCAGGAGGAAGTTCAAGATTTTCAATCGAAATCCTTAAATTTGCTTCCAAAATATTTTGATATGCTGCAGCATTTATTCTATCATCTACTCCTGATGTGATGCCATTACCCCCTGCAGAAAAAACATCCTAAAACCATGATGCTGCCACCACCAAATTTCACTGTTGGAATTGTGTTCTTTTGTTTGAAGGCATCACCATCTTTTCTTCCATACATGATTTCTAAAATCACGTCCAAACAACTAAATTTGGGTTTTGTCTATCCCTAATGCTCTTTCCCAATAGGATTTTTTCTTATCCTTATGTTCATGAATGAATTTCAACCTGGCATCTCTGTGTCTTTTCAATAGCAGTGGAATTTTCCAGGGGAGTGTGACATTAGATTATTCCTATGAACTTCATTGCTTATTGTCCATTTAGTGACACAGATTCCTGATGAAAGCAAATCATCCTGCAACTCTTGACGAATAACCATTGGATTTTGTTTAATTTGACACATTAATTTCCTTGAAGATCTTGAAGAAATCATCCAGGGAGCAACTTTTCTTCTTTGATTTTCAACAGTTCTGAATTGTTTATACCTTTCAATGAATGAACTCATGGTAATAAATGGAATATTCAGGTTGTCTGAAATTTTCCTGTAACTTTCACTTTTTTCCAGAGCTTAACAATTAGTTCTTTTTGTGAATTTGTCAATTCTTTACCTCTTGCCTTGATGATAACCTTCTTGCGCAAATATCAATTACAGAATGTTCTGTTTGTATTTTTTAGGTTAAAAATAATTATTGATAACATTACTGGAACATTCTAGAATATTCCACTTGAATAATCTAGAGTATTAAAGCAATTTAAAAGTTTTAAAATCTGACATTTGCATTGTATGAATACATTACCACCACCCATTAAAATGGATAAATGGAGTTTATTTCTATTAAATCAAGATTTTTTTCTGTTTTCTATGCATATTTAGTTATTATGCATTTGTGTACAGTTAATTATGTGAAAAGTATAGTTATTCATTGGCTGGAAATACAATAAATTAAAAATTTGTATATGTACAAATATTTGTTCCCCATCACTGAATGTGACAGACAATGAAAATCTTTAAAAATTTTTTTATTAAGTTTTTCTAAATTTCTTTTAATTTTCCCCTTTCAAGGGGTTAAGAGAGTGCAAAAACTGTTTTAATTATTATTGTTGCAAGCTCTTTCAGCTACTTCATTAGCCATTTTCAAGGGGTCTGTTGTTAATATGTATTTACATATATATTTATATATTTAGATATATATTTTTTAAATGATATATATACACACACACACACACACACACACACACACATATATATATATATATATATATATAAACAAGATCCATGTTGTTTTTTCTTTTTCTTTTAAATTCCACACATGGTTAGCTAGTTTGGAATTTAAAAGAAAAAAATGACAGGGATTCAGTTTGTAAGGTGGAAAATTTAAAAAAAAAGGTAAAGCCATGCAACAATCACAACAATATTTGCAACCTCTGCTTATGACATTTCCACATCAAAAAAAACTTTTAAACCAGAAATACGAAGTCTTAAGTCCTGTCCTTGCTTACATATCAGAAAATTTTTCTTAACTACATATGAGGCTGGATAAAAAAAAGTATATATTTATGATACACTTGCTTTTCTTCTTTTCCCTTCTTCTTCTTTCTTCTTTACATCCTCCTCCTCTCTTTCTATTACACCCAACGTTTTACGTTTGTTTATTTATTTTTGAAAATAATAATGTAGCGTTCATTATTTTTTTTAAAAAAGTGTTAGTTACTCACTGTAATGAGACTGCATTAGACCACATAAAAGATAAAAAATGCTACCCTAATTAAAAGAGAAAACAATTCACTAAGACAAAAATGTTTCGAAAGTGCTTTAATTACTACTTCATCTACAGTAAATTTTTATCCAGGTTCTTACAATATTTCACCATTTTTTGCAGATCTTCAGTTATCACAACCCTACATGCAAGCCATCAATCTGCCACTGAGTGGCATGCCACTAGTGTTTACCACTGGTGGCCTGCTGTCAGACCATCGGCGTGTTGATCTCAGCAATGTTACCATTGGTGAACCACTAGAGGCCCACCAGTGGCTGCTACCAGAAGACTGCTGGCATTACCATCGGCAGCCTGCCAGCAGGCCACTAGTGGCTTGCATGTAGTGAATGTGGGATATTTAATAACAAAAATGATGGAAGCAAAAAGAACAAGAATCTAAATGAAATTGGATAGATTTTTACCCAAAACATATTTGAAAAAAAAGAAAAAAAAAATTCTAATTTCAAGACTCCAGCTTCTGTAATTTGTGTTCATGTACAGTCATATCAACGTAAACAAATCTACTCCAAGTCTGAAGGGACAAACCTATCACATGAAAACTTTTCCACTTTGTCATACATCTTTTCTTCCACATATATATATATATATATATATATATATATATAATCTTGTACATTAAGGTGTCTTCTCTAGGTGTGGAAATTGCTTTATTTATTTGTTTCCTGATTAGGTGTTATTTATAGCCACATGTTGTGAATTGATGCTCCAGATTTTCAATGTGTTTATTTAATTCTTCATTAATTGGAACATATCCTTCTGAGTCTAAGTGTTTGTTAATAGGGAAGGTTCTCTTTGAGGTGTTTAGGGTGGGAAGACTTAAAGTGTAGATAGTTGTGGGTGTCGTTTGTAGTTTCCTGTTTTCATCTATGTAAATGTGGGTGTCTAAAAATGTTACTGATGTGGATTTTTCATAGTCAAACTTAATTGAGTCATGCACTGTGTTTAGGGTCACAAGGAATTGGGTAAGTTTGTCATCACTACCCGTGTATACAAAGAATATATCATCGATATATCTTGCGTAGAATACGCAGTCGCTACCAATGATTGGATAGATATAGGTCTCCTCAAATTTTCCTATGAATATTGTAGCATATGATGGAGCTGCAATGGTGCCCATGGCACAACCTCTTACTTGAAGGTAGTGTGCTCCATTGAAGTTGAAAGTATTCAATGTAAGGACATGCTCCATGAGTTTTATGATAACTTCTGTGGAGGTGGTCTTGTTTTCTTCTTTTAGTAAGTGCTTCCTGAAGGGCGGTTAGCCCTTCGATGTGTTTAATGTTTGAATAGAGTGACCTAACGTCCATAGTCATTAGAATAGCATTCTCTGGAACTGTTTGTATGTGATTAATTTTGTTCAGTAGATCTGTTGTGTCTCTGATGTAGGATTTTATGGAGGAATCTAAATGAAATAATAATAAAAAAAATGAAAGAATATTAATCTACAACCCAGTGTGTCTGAAGATTTTAAATTTTAATATTTTTTATTGTTCAGAATATATATATATATATATATATATATATATATATATTGTCATCCACACACAGACTGTTTCACTGTATCACAGCTCATCAGTGTGGCTAGATGTCTGATTGCTTCAAGTGAGGACCAGAACCCGACTGATTCAGCAACAGTCAAATATTTTTCCCCCTAAGCCATTGCCGCAGGGAGAGAGAGAATTAGAGAAATATCAGCTGTATACAATAACTTCCTAAAATCACTGGTGGAAAAGAAAGCTTTGAGTGAGTAAAGCCCGAGGATCTTGGCAAAGTTCATCCTTCTTCAAAACTTCTGGATTAGTTCTACCGAATCACAAAGAAAGAACTGTACCAAAGAACAGAAACCACATCACTTGAGGACTACCAACAGCAGCAACAACTAAAATGGATAGCACATTCAAAGAGAAAATAATGACATAATCAAGATGTTTCCATTCCATACCACTTCAAATAAAAGGTTTATAAAGGAAACCCCCATCAATATTGGAAAGAATAATAACAGCTACTGGACTTCAGAAACCTGTTTTCCAAAGAAATTATTTTAAGAGAAAGATATTATAAATTTCAACTGAAAACACTACCGTCAGCTTGATTAATGAATACCAAATAGTAATGGTAATATTAATAGTAGTGAAATGGCTAATATTACTATTATCATTATGCACTTGTCATGTGTAAAGTGGTTCCCCAGAAGCTCTTTTAAAATAGAATGAATGAGTGACATAGATAGATAGATAGATAGATAGATAGATAGATAGATAGATAGATATGTAATCATTGTTGTATTCTTTTTTCATGTCTGTGGATATTTCTCAACCTTAGTCTGGCAAAAAACAGATATTTGGGGCACCCAATGAGGACTGAACTCACTGCTGTATCAGTCATGTTCAGACTACCTTACTAATAATCACAACTCTGTGATGAGATTGCTTTTTATCTGATGTAAAACTTTTGTCTGTAGTGATTTTTTTTTAAAGAAACTATTTTATTTATAGATTTTATGACTTTTCTTTTGGCTTAATATGAAATGATTTTGTTGTTTGTGCATTTGAATTGTAGACCTTTATTTGGCTACTTTTGAATTTTTTTTTAACATTGTATCTCTTTATAAACACACCCATTCCATTCTTCATTCAGTCGATTTAGTCACATCAGATCAATGAAGTTGAGGGATGTGAAATAAATTCATTTTCTATTTGAGTCTCATCAATAAAAGTGAGATTGGGTATTATAGGGTGACAGAATGGGAAATGATGTAAAGGGAACAAGATAAAGATGGAAAGAATAAGAAAAAAAAAAGTGGGGGGAAGGGAAAGAATGAAAAAGATGAAGGAAAAGAGAGAAAAAAGATAGAAAGAAGCAAAAATTGAAAGAAAGAAGTTAATGGATAAATGAAAAAGAAAGAAAGAAAAAACAAAGCAGAAGAGAACAAAAATGAATTAGAAAAAACAAAATGAAGAAAAAGAAAAGTAAAATAGTAAGAGCGAAGGAAATTTGTAAAAAGGAAAATGAGAGAGATACTGGGAACAAAAAAACGGAGAAAGAGTGCCAAAAAAAGTAAAAAAACGCAAAAAGGAAAGAGAATAAGAAGGAATAGGGAAGAAAAAAGAAGAAAATAAAAAATGTAACAATGTGTAGAAAAATATAAGAAAGAAAGAAAGAAAGTCTACATATATGTTAATTGGAAGGATATAGAAAAAATGAAAGTGAGATAGTGTAAAATGATTTTTAAAGAAGGACCCAAGAGGAAAAAATGGGATAGAAAAAAAGGCAGGTGAAAGAGAGAAAAAGAAAGACTAAATAAAAAGGAAAACAAGAAAAAGATTTAAAGATATCAGTTCAAAAATTAGGAAGAAAGACTAAAAGAATTTGAGAAGATAAAGAAAATAAAAAAAAAAAGTAAGAGGCTTGAAAAGAATAAAAGAAATTTTAGGGGAATTAAAAATTAAAAGAAAGAGAGATCAGCAAGATGAAGCTATCAAAGCCTGACAACAGTAGATTAAGATATGAAAATAAATGTGAGAGACAAGTTAGAAAAAAAACGGGTGGATCAAGAGAAAGAAGTTGAAATTTAAAGTTTGAAATATAAGCAAAAAATAATTGGAGATTATCTCTATCAATTACTATTTATATATGAATTCAAATATTTTAATGGGGGCAATTTTTAATATATTTAAAATTTTTTTCACACTTTCCACATAGAAACAATAAATTATATATTAGAAATGCTTATATATTTTCTTGGGAAAAGTTTACATTCATTAGCACTTGTCTAAATCTAACCACAAAAATGAAAATAATACTCTCTCAAATGCATTAACTTGTATGTATCATATTTTCTCGCTATCCCTCCCTCTCAAACACACACACACAAGCGCGCGCATGCGCAGTTATTTATTTTCCTTGTATTACCTCCCCTTGTTTACATTTAGTGCCGTTCAACTTGAGATACGCACACACGCACATCTATTTAAATATACGTACATAAGGTTGTTTGTCAGGGAAAAAAATGAGTCAAAGATAGTGTTAAAATTAGAAATAACATTTTTTTTTTTCAAATTTATATTCACGTTTTGTTTTATTTATATAGTTTTAAGATTTTTTGTCAATTTTATTTTTTTTTACACCAAGAAAATTTTTCAACCATGAATTATAATATTGAAAAAAACAAACAAAAAAAACTACACATTTTCTTTTTTAGAGGCATAATTTTAAATAATCTTTATATCAAAATTATAATACTTTTAATTATTTTATATATTGAAGGATTTATCTCTATCATTTTACTCAACAGATCTAAAGGATGATTTAAAGCACAAAGAGAATAATTAACATATTTTAGACGAATTACATGACTTTTAAATATCTATCCTTGAGCCTTACCCCTACCAAATTTATATCAAATTCAAGGACTGGAGTGGTGAGATAGATATTATGCCTGCCTCAAGTTATAATAATTTATTATGTAGCAGTACATACAATTTACTGTACAACTTTCCTTTCCCAACTTGGAGTTTTATGAATATAGTACCCACTTGTCAAGGTGTTTTATTGTAGCAAGTATACTTCTAAATAAGTTTTATTAAATTCAACCAACAAAGTTGGTCTGTTTAATATTTTTTATTGTATTTTTCAATTTTCAAATAAGATGTATATCAGGATTGAAATTGTGGATGAAATGTGGAATGTTCTTGTTTGTTCGGTTCAACATCTGATTTAGAAATTGGAAAAATACAATAAAAGATTTAACAGACTTATCAGTTTAATATAATGAAACTCGTTTGTGTCTGCTTATATATATATATATATATATATATATATATATATATATATATATATATATGATTTCTAAAAAGAAGTAATGGATTTTTTATTTATTAATCCAGCAGATTTTCTCACTTTAAACATTATTTTTAGTGGATGATCATATTTCAAAATTTTATGACGAAGGATTTTGCTGAAAGTCTCTGTTCAGCCTTGCTTGATCTGCAAAGTTCTTTGTAGCTGATTCAGTTAAAACACATTGGGTCTAATGACATTTCCCTCAGCCGAGGAGGTCACATGTTTGAATCCTGCCAGAGAGTGTATATTTTTCTTTAATAAGATTTCTCAAATATTGTGAGTTTAGTTTGTGTGTGCATAGTATTCCCACATCAGCTATGCTTGTAAAATCAGGGGCTTGCCCAAGGGGTATGAAGTATCCGTTTTCACATTTAATAGTTGCTAACTGCTTGATGATTGTGTGAAAACATGGTAAGAAGGACTCTTTTGGAGTTCCTATGAAATTTTTCTGGTGTTTTTTTTCTTTCTAAATAATTGGGAATTAACAGCATTTTCATTCTAGCCGCATGAGTTTGGTTGGAAGATATATATGGTATGCATGCATCAGCTACACATGTAACATGTTGAATTTGCTTAAAAAGTATAGAGTATATGATATATATATATATGATGTATATGTAATATATAATACATATGTATAATATAATACATATATATGATAT
>CAHIKZ030000356.1:392500-425000 GCA_903632075.3 Acanthosepion pharaonis | reverse complement strand
TTATAAGAGATTAGAACAAAAACATCTCTTATAATATAAATAATAATATATTGCTCTACTTTGCATTGAGCACTTTTTAAAAAATTAAATTTTATGAACAGTGGAATTTTACTCCAGTTGTTCTTTCTTATATTTGGTTATATATATATATATATATATATATATATATATATATATATATATATATATATATATTTCGATTATAAGTGCAGTTCAATTTATAATTACAAGAATCATTCATGCAAAAAACAAATATAGAGGCTAATGATTTAAATCATTAAACTCTATATTTGTTTTTTGTATGAATGATTCATGTAATTATATATATGTATATATATATATATATATACAGGATATAAGATAGTTGTCGAGACTGGAGAAGAAGTCTCTTATATCCGGGTTTGGTCTAATTTATATACATTAACACAGGCTCTAATTTGGGACCAGAGAAAATCTCTCTTATATCCGGGTTACACTGATATAGGCAAATAAATGACAGATTGAAAAAAATTCTTTTTAATGTGTTTTATCATCTAGAAGGACTTCATTAGACTAAAAAAAAAAAAAAAAAAAAAAAAAAAAGTAATGTTTTTGTTGATGGAATTATATGTGAATGCAGTCCAGAATAATTTTTTATAAGAATGGACTGAAAGCAAGAGATTCTCATGAAGACAAATTTATACTCAAACAGAAAATGCAATTAAAGTGATAGAAATCTGCCGGATTAATAAAAAAAAATATTTTAATATATGTGTGTGTGTGTGTGTGAGAGAGAGAGAGAGAGAGAGAGAGAGAGAGAGAGAGTTCATTTTTTTTTTTTTTTACAACGTTGTTTTGTTGTGTTGGTGCTTTTGGAGCATGAGATACACGATCCACTCACAACAAATACATTTATAGACGTGGCTTAAACACCTAGAACACGTACACAATCACATACGCAAACTACTTTCCATTGATACACACGAAATTTTATTTAATACTGTTTGGATCGGAGTTGTTTTGAACGAAGGTACTATCGATTTTCAGATCCACCGGTCAAACACATGTTCAAAGCTACAAAGAAAGATAACTCTTCATAGACATTTCAGCATGTTGTTCAGAACCGGTAAATTTGCCTGCTAACGCACACACACATTTCTATTTTATTAAAACTTTTCTCATTCACTTATTCACTATTAGTCTGATATATATATATATATATATATATATATATATATATATATATATATATATATACCTCAACAAAAAAATGCGATACCTAACATTTAAAGTGATTTTTTTAAAAATGAAAAAATTTTCTTAAACCTTTTATTTATTTTTAATTTCAAGTTAATAGATTAAATTTAATATTTCCAATAAGCAAAATACTTTGCTGGATTTCTAAAATTAATTTAAATTGACTAGAAAGAATTTCATTTTTTAGCTAATAAGTTAATGGTCAGGGTTGAATTGAACCAGGGAACTGTATTATTAAAAAAAATACACATGTGAAAAAATAAAAAAATAACATGTAGAGCTTTTAAGTTAAAGGTGTGTATATATATATATATATATATATATAATATATATATATATATATATATATATATATCCTTGTGTACACACACACACACACATATATATATATAAATGTCATAGCAAATTCTAAAATTGTATTGTCAAAACATAGAAAATAATGATAAAACTTTACAATAATTTTAAAATTTTTATTTAATTTTCTGTTCATAAATTTTTAAACCTCTTGTGAAAATTTTATTCACATTTTAGGCTCATGTTTTTACATAATTCCAGTTTACTTTCTTTCTCTCTCTTTTTTGCTATACATTTATATTTATACATGTATATATAATAATCTATATTATTTTCTGAAATCATCCATGACCACCTGTTATGGGTTAAATAGTAGAATTTGTATCTGAAATGTCATTGTTATTTTCAAGAAAATGTTAATGCGATATTCACTTGCAAAAATGAAAGCAATATTTCTACAATCCAAAAATGTATTCCAACTTTAATAACCCCATAAATGTTTGATAAACTGTAAGTAAACAATTTGACATATTACCAAAAGTATTTGAAAGTTCACAATAAAAATATAAGAATTCTTATTTGTGTTCTGAAGAGTGACAATTCATGAAACTCTGCAGAGAAACGCTATTTTCATATTTTTAACGTGACAAATACTGACGTTATTTTTCAGTTAAAAATATGAAAATAGTGTTTCTCTACATTCCAGTTGCTAGGTACATTCTGTTTTTGTTTTTATTAGATACTTTATTCAATTAATTTCATTTTCGTATTTTGCTTTGATAAAGTCCACATTGGACGAAATGCGTCAGCAATTACCAGTTTTCCTATTGTCATTTTTATTCATATATATATATATATATATATGTATATAATTATTTTTTTTAAAAAAAACACAGAAAATTTCCATGTTTCAAAACTGAAACTAAATTTATAAATTTAATTATAAAAATTAAACTTAAAATCCATAGTCTCATTCCATTGTCAAGCAATGTTAGGTTCTTAGATTGTCAATAGAATGAGACTATGGATTTTAAGTTTAATTTTTATAATTAAATTTATAAATTTAGTTTCAGTTTTGAAACATGGAAATTTACTGTGTTGCAATGGAATCATATTTTTAAAAAGAAAATAATAATTATATTTTGCTCTACTGTATCAAGCACTGGTTTTTAAAAATAAATATAACTGCTAAGAACACTGGATTATAAATCTCACTGTTCTTTCTTATTATTTTAATATATATATATATATATATATATATATATATATATATATATAAAAAAAACTTAAACACTAATACTCCATGGTTGTAATTTATTCCATTGTAATCGTAAATTTACGATTCCAATGGAATAAATTATGACCATGGAATATTAGTGTTTAAGCCTTTTTATTATATCCTTACTCTGTCCTGGACATTGAGTTCTACCTAGATTCTTCCTCTTGGAATTTTTATTCTAGAAATATACATGTATGGGTATTTATATATTTTGCATATGTATGTGTATTTACCACTAATATTATCAATCTCTCTCTCTCTCTCTCTCTCTCTCTATATATATATATATATATATATATATATATATATATATATAAATAACATGTCCATCATGTTCAATGTACAGGGTGCCCAGCAGTTCAGTTCCACATATGAGTTGAGCATAATAGTGAAAGTTCATTTTATTTTTTGTAAATGTATTCAAATACTATTTCTTTTATTGAAGGATATTTTGCTTATTGTAATGTGTTTTTTTTCTTGATAATTATTGCTCCTAATATTTGTAATTTAAGGGTGTATAATACTTTTTGGTGATTTTTTACAAAATAAGAAGCTGGAAAAGGCAAACACTGACCCTTATTGGAAACAACTTTACTCCCTGAAGATATCCAACTGGCTGAAAATACTTTTGGAGATAATAGTTGGAAATGCATCAATTAAAACACACATACACAAAATACATACATACACATACATACATACATACATACACACATATATATATATATATATATATATATATATATATATATATATATATATATATAAACTGTTATATTGGAATATGCAAGTTGTTCCAATGTAGCAGTTTATAATAAATAACTATTGCTCTATTTTTGTATTGAGCTCTTTTAAAATTAATGTTAGGAATATTTGAATTTATATTCTTTTCATTCTTTTTCATTAGGATATATATATATATATATATATATATATATATATATATATATATATATAATTTCTGTAAATGTTATATTTTGTGACGATATGAGTTTGAGTAGACATCTCAGCTTTTCTTAAACAATAATTGAAGTCTACCACCCTTAGTTTTTGAGAGTCTTTAATAAAGAAAAAATGAAGAGTTTGTATTTGCTGCCAATTATATACAAGAAACCACTGTATAGCCCAGTATCCTTTTAGATCACTCAGCTACAAATGACTTAATGTTTTTTTTATGAAGGAAAGCACATCTCATGTTTAGATCTTTCAAAGCCCATAACTGTAAACTTTATTTTCATATTCAAAATGTAAACCAAACAATTTTTACTGAGCTGAGTTTTACAGCATCTTTAATAAGGAAAATGTGTCTTTATATATAATGTACACCCTGCCTGAAGTTATTAAGCAAATCATATAAACTTCAATAATTCAAATTTGGTTTGAAAAAAATTGTCAATTTTTAAACAATCAATTTAGATGCCAAAACAAAGCCTGAGTTTAAATTTTAGGTAGTATCAATGTTTTATTGAAGTTATTTGATGTATTTTAAAAATCGGCTTTCTGAAGTTATTAGGCAAAACCAAATAATCACATTTTACCTCAATAAAAAGGTAATAAAATCATCAACAATTGTTCAACAACTATAGTAGAACAAATAACAAACACATATAAGTATTTGAATCTTTTACATTTTCATATAGTGATCCTTCTTCTCAGTAACAGTCAGTAATCTATTATCCATTGATTTTGTTAATTCTTTACTTCAGCAGGTTGAATTTCAGACATGGTAGTTTGCATTGTTTCTCATTGGCCTGCTTTGCTGTTATATTGTTTGCCATCTTCATATGATTTCATCTTCACAATTGACCATAGATTTTTGATCGGATTCAGATAAGTACTTGATGGTGGCCATTCCATTATCTTCTCTCCTGTAAATCTTTTTATGCTCAAGTAACTCACAGGTAAGCTTAAATATATGAGAACGAGCATTGTTGTATATAAATACACACTTCACTTTGAAGTTCTGAAACTGGGACTTGTACCATGCAAAGAAAGTCTTATTCAAAAAATTGCAATGGTTAAGACATGTTTAGTTTAACTGCTTCACCAGCTTTGAATAGTTTAGGTTTGGTTGACAATTGCAGCCCATATCATAACACTATCACCTTCTTGTTGCCTTCTTTTAGCCATAGACATGTCTGAATTGGATAAAATCCATCTTTTGGGCCATCCATTAGGTCCATCAAATGTCACTTGAGATTTGTTCATGAAAATTACTTTAGCAAAGTCAATTTTCACATATTTCTTGGTCCAATTTTGGTGCTTTAAAATATTTGCTTTTAATGAGAGAAGTTTGCCTAGGAGATTTTTTTACAGATCCCAATTCATAAAGTATTCTACACCTTTTGTCCTTCCTGACTCCCTCAATTCCAGCTTTTTCAAAGACCTGAGCACTGATCAAAAGTGGTTGTTTCACTATAACTCGCTTTACTTACATCATGAGGAAGCAAGTTCTTAAGGTCTTTTCCTTTGCTTCAAGTTCTCAATTTACTTATATTTTCAACAGCCTTCTTTATCATTCGATGATCTCTGCAAAGCGTCTTTGATCTCTCCAATGTGATTATTCCCTCACTAAATAACTTTGTTATTTTTTGTTTTTCACCAGTTGTTAGATCCTTCCCTTTATCCCTGTTTCAATGTATATTAGGACAAAAAGAAAAAATAGTTTTTATTAGATTTCAGTGGTCTTAAGCTTATATTTGTGTAATATGCATAATAACTTCAGTCAGTTCAGTTTTGTAAATTCTAAATATCTCAAAGACTAACCATTAAAAATGGCAGAAAATTTAATTAAATATTTTACTAAAGGTGGAAATGTATTGAGTTTAAATTTTACAAATATTGGTTCAGAGCTTTTTTGGGTTATTGAGTTTTATTTGATTTGCATAATAGCTTCAGACAGAATGTATATTTAGCCAGCAAGAATTCATTTAAATAAGTTCTATTAAATTCAACCAGCAAGGTCTGTCATTAACACTGTTACACCAATGTATGGATCAGTTATAACCAATTTAGTATAGAAGATAAGGAAATTGAACATAGGCTGCAATAGGAGTAATTTTGTCCAACAAGATGCTACAAAACCAAAGCATCAACCAAAGAACTTGGTATATTCTTGGGATACAGATGTTATATTTGGGCAGGAACCGCATGGATTGCACTCTCCTACATTGATAGAGTCCAAAAGCATCTCCAAGTCCTTGTAGGTGACAAATTATTTTCTACTCTTCAACGTTTCTATTATAGGTGGGATGTGGCAAGACTATTGCTGCTCTATCACTACTTTCACAGAAAGTGCTCAGATGAACTATATTCCTTGGTTCTGCCAAGGTTTAACCTTCATGGCAAGGTCCATCATGCCACTTACATTATAGAAAAATACCCACATTCCCTCTGTGTTCTATCAGTGAGAAGTAAGTTACACTCAAACTGCTTCTTCCCATGAACTGCTGCTCAATGGGACTGTCTCCCAAGGAGATGTTTATTTGATCACTACAATCCTAACCTGTTCAAGTCTTGGGTTAACCATTACCCTCTGCCTCGAGTGGCCCCCAGGCCTTGTACTGAATGAACTTTACTTGTAAAAAAAAAGCGTTGTCTGATATGATTTCTGTTATTTTGTATTGTTCTTTGTCTATGATTAAGCAGTTCTATGAGATCTGACAAAGGTCTATCCATTTCAAGACCTATAGGATTCATTCACTCAAAGCCATTTTTAATCACTGATCTCAGAAAACAGTTAAGTTACAGATAGTTTAGACATTTTTGAACAAGCTGGATGCTATGCATGACATCTGGGAGTCTAGATCTGACAAATTGGTACAGCATGGCTGAGATATTCTACTACCCTACACCTTCAGATGACCACTTATTCAAAATAAGTGGTAATCCGTACAAAATTCTCTTAATAAGAAGATCTTCAATTCACTGGAAGCCTGTAAAAATCAAGTAAACCATTTCATCGCCCAGAAAGATGCCAAGTTCTGGGAGGATAGAATTCTGAAGTTGCATCAAAGATTGTGAAAGTGGAACAAAATGCACACACACACACACACACACACACACACACACACACATATATATATATATATATATATATATATATATATATATATATATATATATATATATATATTTACACAAATTGTAAGTAAATATTTTCTTTGGAATTTACTTATAATGTTATAAACTTTTGTTCTGATCCAATATTTTTTGGCATCAGAAGAGATTGTTTTGCAGTCAACAGATGGCATAAACAGTAAGAAACCTGAAATTCTTGCAAACCTTTGGAACCATCAGACTTCTTGTTATTCCCAAAATATAATGAGGCTTATCACACGCTGCTGAAGTTGCTGTGTGTGAAGGGAAAATCAGAAATTTCCCATCTAATATGTCATGCGTGATACATGCTTAAGCAATCATGTATCTTTCAATACATAACTGATGAGGCAGATTTTTCCTACAGTAGGTTGCCATTTCATTCTGCAGTAGACCAGTTCCCATCCAAGGTTATGGAACCCAGTCTGTCCTGCTATTTACTGGGGGGGGGGGGAGAAGAGGATTCATACCTTTCTCAAGGTTATAAGCACATAAGTAAATGTAATGGATTTGAATGGAATTTGAACTCAACTCACCGATTCCTCAATCCGAGCTGCTATCCATTAAACTTGTAATTTAGCAGAGAAATACATTTTGATATCAGTTTCATCATTCTTTCTGGAATAAAACCTGTTTTCTAGAATTAGGGAGCTTATTTATCAAACAACCTTCATAGCACAAAATAGTGGCTATGTTGAAAAAGAGATTTGTAACTTTGAAGAGAAATAAATTTACTTCACATCCACAGTACAATAAGGAGGTCTAGTGGTGTTGGGGCATTTGGAACAGCATTATTCATCAAAGAAAATAGGCAACATACTCAAAGAAATCAAAAATTAAGCATTAAAAATATTTTGTTATGTTAATTTCATTGATATGTGGCTTCCATATGAATGAAAAAAATCTGCAGACTTACATTTAAATTCCTTTTATTTTTGCTTTAATTTGATGGTGACGAGAAGTTGGTACAATATAAAATACAAATGATCATCGGGTAAGTTAAATCAACAAACTGCTCCAAAGGCTGGTTTGGGTTGGTGGATATCTCAAGCTTTGTTTGATTATTCAATGTTGAAATCACCCAACTGGAAAGTAGCTCATTTTGGAGAAGTTTGCCCCCTCTGCAGGAAATTGGAATATTCTAGACCTCAACAACATAGGTGGCCAAAGTTTAGTCTTCATTTAAAGAAGGTTATAATTTATATACAATGGGATTGGAATGGAGTGATCTTAAATCAACAAAATGATTGATTCAAACAAATAGATTTTTCATTTTAATCAAGTAATGACTGCAATCAATGAAAAGTGTCTGTAGATAATACAGAAGAAGGGTCTCATATTCCCCCAGTATAATGTTTAACCATATGATTCTTTGATGACCAAGTAAGAACTTTGAATACAACGTAATAATCAAGGAGAAAAATGTAGATTATTGAGGTCCTTATTACCTATATTATAATGATCCAAATTGTGTTGGTGACTGTGTGTTTGTTTTTTTTTTTTGTTACAATGCAAAAATGGCACATTGTAGCAAGAATTTTGTTAGAGCAATACCATTAAAAATTCCTCTTAGTAGAAGAATAAAGCAATTTCCAGTTCAATTTCCAATTAATAATAATGTATAGTTAGTGTTTGTGATTCCACTGGGAATAATTTTATGTGTTTGTTATAAAAGCAGTAAAGAAAATCATAAATCAAACTATAATTTTGTAAAGTGGAAATTTCACTTAAATATGTTGGAAAATTTCCTGTTCATCTTTGAAAGTCATGAAAATATTAACTATAAGCAAAATGGTTGCAATGTATTACAATAAAAAAAGATATGCATTTACCTCATATCCTCTTATTGTCAGTTTAAACTGATTCCTTATTTTTTCCTAGATGTCTAAACTATAATTCTGCAAAGTGAAAATTTCACTTAAATATGTTGGAAAATTTCCAAGTTGTCTTTTGAAATCAAGAAAATATGAACTGTAGGCAAAACTCTCAAAATATATTAGATTAAAAAGAAACACAAGTCATCAATTTACTCTATATCCATTGGCTGTCAGTTTAAACCAGAGGTTCTAAACCTTTTTTCTGTCATCACCCACTTTCACATTGAAAGATTTTCTGTCGCCCACCTATATAGAATATATTCAAAAGCATGCCAAAATTGTTTGATAAAAGTTTGTTACTGTTTCATAAACTGACTGTATGATGCAGTGGAAAATGGCAGTGACAAAAAATGTAAACTTATACAGCAGCTACTACTGCTACTACTAGATTAAAGAACAAACTTGACCATTGAAAGCAAATTTGACTACTGAAAGCTTTAGTTTTACCGTTAGGGTTAGCATTGTAAGTTTTGATTAAAAGTTACATGATTTTTGTTCATAATTTTGTTTTTTAATTGAGTTCACCCCAAACAAGGTAGGAGAGCTACCGAGACGCAAGGGGTTCCTGGGTGTGGAACATTGCTAAGGAGGGAGAAGAGAGGAACTGTAGGAGGAGAGTAGATAGCAAATGACGCTGCATTTAAATTTTTTGTAGATTAAAACTGGTTGGAAAGCATGGAGTTGGAAGGAAGTTCCAAAAGCAAGAAGTGCAAGAAAAGAAACTGTTAGCATAGAATTTACAGTTACATCTAATCATCTCAACTGCAAATCGATGAGCTCTTGATGCCAGTCTAGTATTGTGCTTAAATTCTAAAAAAGTCTAGGTACCATAGTGAAGAGCCCATTCAAACACTTAAAGTATTTATAGAAAAGGCACAGGGAGCAACCTTATGGTGGTGGGCAAGTGACTGAAGCTGAGATACCAGGTCAGGGCCAATAATATTGCTGATTCTTTTTTTTTGATTTTATTAAGGAGCTCTAGATAAATATCAGGAACATCAAACCATATGTGGCAGCAATATTCTAAGCATGGACAAATAGTAGACTTCTGGATATATAAGATAGATTCTGGAGAGAGAAATTGTCTTGCATAAAACAATGAACCAATTTTCTTAGCATCTGATTTAGTAATGGATTCAAGAAAATCTTTCCACTTCATGTCAGCTGAGGATGTTAGCCCGAGAAGGTTCAACGAGTCCCTTTCCTGGAGGTTAGCATCAGCCATACTGATGGAAGGAAGAGAGGAGTCTCAGATTACTAATGGATGAGAAGTTTAGTTTTGGAGGCATTAAAATTAACAAGCCATCCTTTGCCCCAGTTAACAACAGACTGGAGATTGTTTTGGACATCAGTTGTCAAACTGACCTTATCAAATAGATCAGACTTACTATCGAGACAGGAGTAAATGGTTGTCTCATCAATGCAGGTAACAAAATGAGAGCTGATGCCATCAGGAAGGACATTAATGAAAATTAAAAACCAATTAAAACCAAGGATGGGACCCTGGGGAACACCTGCATTAGTACAAAAGGATCTTCAGTGAATATACTTTTGTTGTTTTTGGTTTTTCCTTACTTGATTTATATCCTCCCAAAAATGTTATTTTGTTTAACACTAGGATGACCAGCTCCTTTGACATCTTTATTTACATTACGCCGTGAAGCAGCCATCTTTAATAGATTCAATATTCAAGTCAAGAATAACAAGTCTGAAAAGAAATTCACAAATATTAGTATACCTCATACTGAAAGAAAGTGATTATATATATATATATATATATATATATATATAAATTATTTGTGTTTGTGCATAGATAGATAGATAAATAGATAGATAGGGGGCATAAACACAAGTATTATTGCTTGTGAGAAATTTTTCAGTGCATTTACCCTATAAGTAGCCTAAGTGTCAAAAACGACACTTCGGCCATTCAAGGTAAAACCTCAAATATCAGCTATTCCACTGAATATTTTTTTAAAAATCAAGTCTATTGAGCATCTTTGCTAAAATTCAATAATTGTCCATAAGCCTCAGCATCAAACCAAAACTAGTTATTCCATAGTAATTTGTTGAAAATTTGAAGCTGTCGAAAACGACACCTTGGCCATCCTAGTGTTAAAGAACTATTTGGATGTTAATGACCCTTCTAAAAAAAACTATAGAAAATACCAAAATAGTTGTTGTTTGCAGGGATATTTATATCTTACCTAGGAATGCAATCTAGTTTCTTCTCGTTTAGCCTCCTGTTTTTTTTTGTTTTTTTGTTTTTTTATACAGGTTCTTTGCATATCTCATTTGAATATGTTTTTTTCAGGTAGCATATATTGAAATATGTCAAAATCCTATATTGCCCACCACTTTATGTTAAGTTGCTTATCACCCACCCAGCACCTGAAATTGTCCACCGGTGGATGATATCACACATGTTGGGAAACCTTGGTTTAAACTGATGTGTTTTTTCTATACATCCAAACTATATATTGAAAAATGAAGGATTCTCTCTTTTCCCTTCAAAGATTGGTAATTTATCTAACTTCCTGTGGTCTTCTGTATAGATATCGCACATTCAACTGTGTTTACTTCTTTGCTTATGTAAGTGCACCCATTGACATACTTCAAGGCCTGATTCTGCACTTGCTGGCATTGAGGTCACCTTCTAGGTCAGCCCACTAGGTACCTAGATCTTTTGACTTTCTAAGGTGACATTAAGTACAAAACTTACTTTGTTATCTCTTTGGCGTCACCACAGATCAGCTCTTAGATCAAGTTTCCTGATATATATTGAATTCAAGACAAACCTCTTGCATTTCATAATATGAATCACATGCTGCACATGTAACAACTTTTCACAACAGTACACTCAGGAAAGGACTTAATTTGGATATTGTTTTGTGAGTGATGTCATTTTGAGGCAGCAACATCAAAATAGCAAGACTGAAAAACAGAATTATAAAAAAAAATTATGTTCATAATGACTTTTTTATTCCCCAAGTATTGGTTAATATCACGAAAGTCTGGATCATGAAATTGGATGAACAGTCAAAAAGAGTTGTTCAGAAACATATAGACATTTCTTTATACACTTTCCACTGACCTTCATTCTCCAATAAAGAAACAGGAATGATTAATAAATAAAGACATAAAAAGATATCCCATGTTTGTGGTTTTATTATAAAACTTTATTTATGAAAAATTGTAACCTCAATATACATTTCTATCTATATTACATACACGTATACACAAAGGCAGTCACCTTGCTGTGTCATTTCTTATATCTACATTGTCTATATTTATAAATAATAAGAACATAAGAAAAATTAAATAAAAAAAACTTAATTGCAGTACCTTGTCAGTCATTTTTAATGAAACTTGTATAAAAGAGGGATTGCTTCCTAAATACACCATGTATACATAGATTTATATATATTTATATTACAATGAATCATTCATATAAAAGTAAATTAGTAAAGTTAATGAGATAAAATGGCGAATTCACTTTACTAACTAAATTTTAAAAATGCATTACCCCACTAACTACTCGAGGAATATTATGATCCTGTGTTAGGTCTTCTTTAAATATGCAAGTACTTTTGACAAGTTCTCCAGTCATCATCAGGCATGGAAATTATTTTCTTTTTGATAAAATTCAGGTAGCATCCAAGATGAAAAAATATAATGCAAATTGAAATATGTACATATGTGGATAATTAAATGAAAAAATAGAAGAAAACTTCTTCAGACTAATAATAGTTTATTTATGCTGGTTGTGTGGTTGGAGAAAGTGTGTATGTAAACAGGTTAGGTTAATTTATGCTACTAACATCAAGATTGTTTATTTATATATTTTTTATTTATTTATTATTTTATTTATCAATATTATTTTTTTCTATATTTTTTCTTTCATGTTTTTTTCTTTATTTGTATCTTTTGATATTTTGAATAATATTTGAAATAATGGAGTAGTAGCATGCACTTGGTTTGAAGATAACAAAGACAGTCACCTTACAGTATTGATTCTTATATCCACATTGTCTACATTTACAAATACACCATCTTCAATATTGATAATTCCTTCTCTATAAACATAACAATTTTAGACATATATATATAGATATAGATAGATAGGTAGATAGATTTGTGTATTTATGCATCAAATTCTCTTTAAGGCATGTCCGATTGAATAAATTACAAACATTATGTCTGCTTATTGAATACAGTTACAGTGCATTTCTTGCCATATTCAATTGTAATAGACAGAAAAAATATTTGTGAGTATGAAAAGATTATGGTAAAAATAAGCAGATATAATGTTTGTAATTTATTCAATCGGACATGCCTGAAATATAGATAGATATAGATATATAGTTTCATTATATTATCTTCTTATATCATCTTGTGGAACTCTCTTCCATTTTCTTGCTTCCCAGTCAACTTTGACCTTCAAAAATTTAAATGCAATGCCAATTGTTATCTTCTGTCTTCTTAATTCCTCTCCTTTTATTCTTCTCTCTCTTGAAGGTTTTTTCTTTTTCTCATATTCTCTCATTCTCTGTTACACCTGACATCTAAATAGCTTTATTGCCTGAATAGTGAAATGATTAATATATATATATATATATATATATATATATATATATATATATATATATGAGAAAATATATAGAAAATAGCAAGGAACTGGTTAGGTAAATAATCCAAAGTCCCTTAGTATTTTAGTTATTATTTTTTTAAAAATAGTGCTCGATACAAAAGTAGAGCATAAATATAATTATTTATTTAAAAATATGATTCCAAATCGCGACATAAGAAGTTCCATGTTTCAAAACAAGAGCCAAAAACTTCAGTATAATTATTTAAATTAAATTGAGAGCTTTTTTAACTCAATTTAATTTAAATAATTATATTGAAGTTTTCGCCTTGTTTTGAAAAACATGGGACTTTTATGTCGCAATTTGAAATCATATTTTAAATAAATAATTATATATATATATATATATATATATATATATGAAGAAAAATTTTGAAAAAACAAACAAAAATCCTTAAATGCAATTATATTATTTAAAATGAATGAAATGTCGACGTCAACATTTCATTCATTTTAAACAAACATAATTGCATTTAAGGATTTTTTGTTTGTTTTTTCCAAATTTTTCTTCACTCTGTCGGATTTATATCCATTTATATTTGCTTATATATATATATATATATATATATATATATATATATATATATATATATGCCCCAGCTCCACTGGCTTGGGCATATACACCATATGCCAAATGGGAGGATTCTGAAGGTCCTTCTGTACAGGTAATTTTGCTTCATAGATGTTTGCAAAAGGGACACGAGGCTGATATAAATTGACATCAAGAGGCGGGGGGGGGGCAAATGTCACCAACAGTTGCTCATGCTGGTGATGTGATATGCATCAAAGGGGTGGAGTGAGAAGAAGAGAAACAAAGGCTTCCTACCAGGAAGAAGTGTGCTCAATAGAAAGAAAGCAACAAGGTGAAATTGGGGAAGAACATCTTCATATACAGTTGTTGAAATCGATACTGTCACTCTTGTGTGGACCTGTACAGCCATAACAGGTGCTGCACTGCCATCAGCAGCTGAGGTATAACTCTATGGGTGCAGAACCAAAGTTCCTTGAGACTGATGGATGCCACCCCTCTCTCTCTCTCTCTTCACACACACACACACACACACACACACACACATACACATAGATTGTTTATTTGTATTTATCTATATAAGCAGATATACAAAACTTGCTAAATTATATATTTACAACTAATCTATTGACAACATATATTATTTATACTATTTTGATATTTACAAAAAGTTTTTTAAAAAAAAGCATAAACTATGTATTGAATGATTTAATCCAAGTTTTAAGAAAAAGGTGACCATCTTTCCCCAACTTTTCCAGAGACAATCCTCTCATCTCAGAAATATATTCATTCTGGCAACTCATCAGCTCTTTAACAACAACAACAATGTTCACATCCTGTCACAGTTGGTAATTAAGCATCCCTTGTGATGTGATCTCTTCTACCTGTATTTTATGTTCAGTTATTATCATTATCATTATTATTATTATCATTATCAGTGTCACAATGAAATGTATTAATTTTGAGCTACTGTGTCCAGATTCTAGATTTTTCTATTCATATTTTTTTTTACTTATATAATTGTTAAACCCTCTTCCCAACTGCCACTCTTCCCACACCTCTAAATCTATTTGACACAACACCCTACTAATTAACATTATTTCTTTCTCGGAACAATGATGAAGGTGTTCCTGCTATGCCTTTCAATATATCTTCTTACATGGCCTTTCCTGTCTGTAGCAAAGCAGGAAGTCTTCTATGAGAAAGGAACAATAACGTTATGGCAAAAATAAAAGAATAAATAATAATAATAATAATAATAATAATAATAATAATAATAAAATTATTTGTGTACTTTTCCTTTTTTTTCCTGTTTAGATATTTTTGAAATTTTTGGTACAGATCTTTAAATTTTTTTCTTTATTTTCCCCAGAGCAGAATTAAGCAAATTGGAAATCTCCATGAAACTAAGGAAAAAATAAAAAAGAAACTATAAAATAAAAAAGAAAGAAAGAAAAGGAAAAAATACATGGCATGGTCTTTTAATATAATATCAGCTTGTAATAAGACACTACTGTCCAACCATTTTATTGATGATACATCGTACTCTTCAAAACGAAGAGTTATTTATTATTTTTTTTTCTATGACCAGCATCAACCTTGCTCAATTACAACAAGAATCTTGAAAATTTAACCAAAATATGTTTACTCTTCAAAGTGAGATCATGTCTTACTTGGTAAACAGTTTTTTTTTCTCTACTTAAAATGGTCATTGTTCATTTCAGTCTTATAAAGGAATTGGCAAACCAAGTTCAAATCTTGGCTGTGGTTGCTTACATTTCCTTTGAAATTTCTGAGGAATTAATGGATTTTAATTTTTAATCCTACATTATTTTTTGTTACCAGAGACGACATAATTTTATGATCAAGTCTCTCGAATACACAGACTGGTAGACACAGTTTATTTTTTATTTTTTTTACAGCTTATCAACCATTTGTTAAAACTGAAACAATTTTTGGAATCTAAGAATAATTCTGTTTTTTTTTTTAATTTATATTTTTACAAGTGAATATTATATTAACAATTTTTTTGAGATAACAATGATCTTTCTAGATACAAGTTATACTATTTAACCCATTGCTGAGGGAAAGTGAAGGATTCTTACCTTTCCCAAGGGTATTTTTGTGTAAGTGAATGTAACAAACTCAAATGGAATTTGAATCCCTCTCTTTGATTTTTCATACCAAGCAATTGTCCATTCCACCACCAACATATTCTCACATTGTTTAAAAATTAAAAAAATAGGGTGCATATTCAAACATGGATATCTACTAAAATGACATTTAGAGAAATAAGAAATAATGTCAGATTAAGAATCGAATTCCAATAATTCTTTAGAAATTACTTTGTTTATGTTTTAGATATGAAAATATAAGTCAGCAGATATGAACTCTTGAACAAATGTAGGCTTTTGAGAACATCTTAATGAAAGGATATGCATTCTTTAAAAGGGTAATTGAACCTTGCTGGGCTGTCTTGCTCTCTCTGGTTGAGCAGTCTAGGACACACCAGATCAGATGGTGGTTTCCCCTAGAAAGGTGGATGCTGGTTCAAATCCTGACAGAGAGCACATTTTCTTTATTAAGTCACTTGAATATACAGACTGGTAGATGTAATTCACAGCATATGAAAAAAAGTGTGTCTACTCAAATATCAATACCTACTAAAGTAATTTTTAGGGTACTAATTTTCTTTGTATTTATGTCTTTGGAAAAGGCATGGATCCACGTTTTCCCTGCATTCTGTCCGCTTTACATATATATTTATAAAAATGTATTGTGAGTGGTATGCTATGGTGTTTGATAGTAAAAGAGACTGAATAAGGGAACAGCTGATCAACCAATCCCTGGTGACTAACCTGCAAAGCTATTTGTAGATAACATGATATCTGATCAGAAATTTCTTTGTTTTTGAGTGATTGGCTGATGATGTCTTTGTCTTGGAGTCAACAACATAAGATTTCATAAGAAATTTCTTTGTCCTTTTGAAGCTAATGAGATATATCATCAGAAATTTAATTGCTTAGGACTGGTGATGAAATATCCCTCAAGAAATTTATTTTTTTCCTGGAGTGACTGTTGAGAAATTTCTTTGTTCTTAGATTTATCATGTCATATCTCATAATAAATTTCTTTGTTCTTGGATTTATTATGACATATCTCATAATAAATTTATTCTGTCCTTGGATTTATCATGTCATATCTCAAAATAAATTTTTTTGCCCTTGGATTTATCATAAGGTATCTCATAATAAATTTCTTTGTCCTTGGATTTATCATGTCATATCTCATAAGAAATTTCTTTGTTCTTGGATTTATCATGACATATCTCATAAGAAATTTCTTTGTTCTTCCATTTATCATAAGATATCTCACAATAAATTTCTTTGCTCTTGGATTTAGCAACAGATACCACACAAGAAATCTATTTCTCTTGGTGTGACTTTTGAGAAATTTCTTTGTCTTGCAGTTGTTGACAAAATAATTCAAAAGAATTGTTATTTCAATACACTGACTGGCAATCTCATTCCTGTGTTCCCTACATTTGCGGCTTTATGCAAGACTAAAGTAAGCCTAATAAAAACCGGTTGGATATAATTTTTTACATTATTTACAGTTTTATCTTTGTTATTTTCATAGTGTTTCAGCCACCGTACAATCTGGTCTCTTTCAGGTATCTGCTGACCTGAGTAGCCTCCAGGGAATTTCAAAAGGGTCCCTTCATTTAATCTACAGGGGTTAGATATTCTTGTTTAACTGTTCAGCTGTAGGGATATCTCATTTTGTTCAGTTTTGGTACTGATCATTGTAGTCTTGTTTCCAGTGAGTTTCAGTCTGTACAAGCCAGGCCAGAAATTGAACACACAATGATTATGCTACCATATTCACAAAGCAAAGCCTTAATCTTTTAGGTTATTGTACCATGGGGCTAAAAAGAAAAGAACAAAACTATACAAGTACAGTGAAACGGGAACAATCATTTTTTTTTTAATCATTTCACCCCAAACAAGGTGACGACCCACATTTATTTCAAACTCTAGACCATTACCAGTTAGTTAAGTTTTCACATAGAGCCCAAAATTATGGACTTACATACAAGTTTAATGATACTAAATGCCAACAAAATCTACTGTGTTCTTCTGAATTAAAAATAATCTATCAGCACTGTGGTGAACAGTCCTGTAGAAGCAAGAGAGCCAGCGTGGCTTGCATCTGGTGCAAAAGAAAATAAGTGTGGCACATGGCATCAGCAATTTTGTCTAACCATTCCAGCAGTATGTGCAGTAATGAGGGTTTTTGTACAGTTTGGCATGCTTCAACCAATAACAAGTTGTGTGTTGATTGGTCGAACTGGAGGAAGCTATTTACCTGAGTAACTGAGAATAAAAGTGAAGAATGCTGATTGGTTGGTCAACCACAGTGTTGGCCTGATAAAAGAGGGCTGAAGCAGTGAGAAGAGGAGAAAAAGACATTTTGAATTGTGCAAAAAGTAAGAACGGCAGATTGAATCTGTGGTATCCTGAATTGTATGAGTGATTTTTGAGTAATAGAGACTCATTTAAATCTAATGACTTACAAAATTTACTGTTAGTTAATAAATGATGGCTGACTTGGAAAGGAAAAAACTGTTATATCATTAAAGAGGTTACAAACAGACAAAGGTGGTACTCGAGTGAAGGTACTTTCTTTACTCTGACAATGAATTGAATAGAGACTGAAGACAATTTATTAACACCTGCCTGGTGCCTTGTGACACATAAAACCTGTGTAATCAACTTGTTTCATGGGGTGGCATGATTAGCCCCACCCCCAACCTCTGTATCATGAGGAAGGGTTGATTTTTCTGTCAGGGTTTTACTTCCCTTAAACAACCAAGTATTCCCACACTAACACATTCCATCTCCCTGAGTTTAGGAATTTAGAGTTTTTTTTCTATACATGTTGCCAACCAAGACTAAAGCAACCAGTCTACCCTACTATTTACCATATAGCTGGAGGAAGAAGAGGTGGATTCATAACTTGCCAGAGTATTTGTGCAAAAGTGAATGTAATGAACTTGACTGTAATTCAAACTTGGCTTGCCATTTTCGCATTTTGAGCCATTAGCCGTTATACCACACACATCCCAAGATTCTTTATAGATGAGGATAAAGGCAGTAAAAGCATTGATTGCTAAGAGATCTCATGAGAAGATATGCTATACTGGATCTTCTTACAATGTGGATCATACAACAATTCAAGATGATTTGTTGGTGTTGATGATAACACTGAAAGCAATAACTTTCCTGAAATGGCTGACAAGATATTTGAACATTATCATGTCACACAGAAGTATTCAAATTCCAAAACTAGAAACCAAATTATTAAGGTTTTATATAATTCTATCTTTGGGCAAATAAAATTCTTAAATATATATCTTGGAAATGGAAGCCATTTTGAAAACTATAGCAGACTATAGAATTTATTTTGAAATTTTAGGTGAACCATTTTCCCTGTGATTATACTGTCATGGATTCTAAATAGTAATAAAAGATTTGTAATCCCGTTCTATAATAAATCATATTCAATGTATTTTTGAAGGTAATCATTTTTAATACATTTCTGTTGTAAAACCAACTAGTGAGTATTATGATAAAAAACAACACTAATAATGTCTCACTTATTACACTTTATCTCAACTCTCCAAGTTTTTTGGTTCACCATTGCTGTAGCCTGGTATTGAACTCACAACTCTTTGTGTTTAGTCACTAGATCTAACCAATGTCTTTATCCACTAGACCATGTGTCCTGAATATGGCAATGAAAATGAGGATAACAGTCTAAATAATGTAAATAATCATAATAACCTCATCTCAAAGATATAGTCAAGATACTTGTAATAATGTTATGCAATAAATCCTAGCCAATATATTTTTGATGTCCATCATTTGCACTATATTTCTATTGCAAAGCCAACCATTGAGTGTTTTGATAAAAAGGTATAATAATAAGATGGAGTAAAAGTTTATTGCAATCAAGTTATATTTCAGTGTTACTTCTGATCATCTTTTGAATGATATATTTTACATTTTATATGCCATAAAATTAATATGCAAATAAATAAAGAAAATGAAAATATTAAAAATATGATTTATTGAACATTACTATTACAATTTCTTTTTTTGGAAGGCGATATGAGTAATATATCCTGAAGAAAAGCAAACGATTTTGCTGAGAAAGTAAATTAAAACATAATAAGAGAATGTATAAAGATTTGAGTGAAAACTTTATTAATCAGTAACATTTTAGCTAAAGAGAATCAGACCAGAACTTACGATCGAATTCTCAAACATCGGCACAACTGATTAAGTGATGTGTTACTTTATTCTTGCAGTTCCATATGCCCATCAGATATATTGCTATTTTTTTTTTATTGCTTTCCTCTTTTCAATTTTCTAGCAGGAACATATTAGGTATAAGCTATCCTCATGAGAAGAATAACATTGAATCATCTCCATCTTTTTAATCTCTATTTTTGCTTCAATATTATCTTTCCTCCTGTTTTCTGCAATGAACTAAACAACACTAGCATTCAGGGCTTAGACGAGTGTGATTAAGTGCTCACTATTGACAGTTTACAGTGCCACAGGGACAATTTAAAAAAAACAAAAACTGCAAAAAAACTTGGAGATATTGTAGCATTAATTACATTGAATCTAGTAAAAATAACTAAAAATAAATAAAGTACACTGTTTTCATTTGTGATGTTTTTAAATTACATTGGTATTAATGTTCACATCCAGTTATCAGTTTGATAGAAGCTGGCCGAGTATTGAAACAATTTATTGAACGAAATGAGTTTCATTGATAAAATCTAACAATGCGAGGTGTCTATTTACTTTTGTCATAACCCTGTCTAATCCGCCTCTGTCTCGTTTTATGCAAAATCTCTTATTAACTTTGCATGCACTGGCTTAGCATTTCTTCTCTCTCATAATTGGAACTATTTTATCTACTACAACCAAGCCAAAACAAAAAAATTAATAGTTTCACTCTCCCCCACAAAAATAAGAAAAAAAAAAAAGGAAAAAGCATTTGCCAAATATGGAAACAATATAATCTAAAAGAAAGGAAAATAAAAAAAAAATCCAACATGGAAGCAAAGAGAACTTCATTGACAGTCACCATTTGATGGCATCATTTGTGATGGTATCACTGTCAATGGCGCCAGCACCACAGTGCATTGTGTTTTCTTTCTCAGGGAGTGGAGACATCAGGGAGCATGTATTGAAGATAATACTTCAACTTCTTGAAAGGATAAAATTTAATCATTTGCACTACTTGGACCAGGTAATTACGAATGAGGAGGACCTTTATCTTTAGATTCCATCGGAAACTGATAACTCCATATCACTCTTCCAAACTTCTACTTCTTCATCTTGGCACTGGTCACCAAACCATCACCCATCCTGATCATTAAGCAACAACAAACATTGTTAAATTTAGCATTGGCATGAAATCCAATCAGTCCATGATATTTACCTTCCTTCTGAAGATAAATAAATATATTTTTTAATCATTTCACCCCAACCAATGCCACTAGAATGCAGTGGATTACAGGGAGTGAAAGTGAAAGAGAATGAGAAAACTGAAAATGGGGGGAAGATTGAGGAAAGGACAAAAAAAGAAACAGGGTTCAAGAAGACAGAAGGTGGCAATTGATATTGCATTTAAATTTTTGAAGATTGTAGATTTCAGGGTAGCTGGAGACTCAAGAGAGAGTTCCCTAGCCAGTGGGGGACATTCCCAAACATAAACACCAAGGCCATGCATATAGACAATAAAGTCCTTCTGAAAGAGAGGAAGATAGCCAGGAATCAATAATTCAGAGGAAGAGATTGAAGAATTCAGATATAGCTGTATGTGTGCAAGTGAGATGGTTCATTTATACACAGGTATATATATATATATATATATATATATATATATATATATATATATGATGTAATGAAATAACCTGTCACCCCCATGAGTGACTACACTATAGGTAGTAGCTACCTATAAGTATCTGCAAGTCAATAGACTACAGAGACTAGCTGTGATTTGGTCTAGCTAGATGGTCAAACTCTCTGCTTTCAGGCAGAGAGGAACCCGAACGAGGCTCTGCCGAAGGGCAGAGTCTCGTTTGGGGAGGTTGACCAACCCGATCCTGTTTATACTGGTTCTACGGGCATTTTTGGGCTGAGCCTATGGGCACAGAGAACCTATGTTAAAACCAGCCTTGTGCCACATGCAACCCTCATGGTGGGTGGCTAAATATACTTGCTGGGATCTGTTGCGTACAACTCAAACTTACATGGGAACTACCAACCTTACAATAGTAGCACTCACTATTGGATTGATTTGTGACAACATTGCGTATAACTGTTACCTTTATTCTTATTGTATTGGTTTTTACAATAAACCTTTACTTATTTTATCCACTGTGTTTTTCAAGTATATGTTCCTATTAGCACAGAATATAACAATATACCTATGTCATTTGATTATGCAAATCATTTTTTTTAAAAGAGAATTAGTATTAAACAACTGATATTGGTGAGATTTTCAGGCTATACTTATATCTATATGAGTAACAGACCAAGAGAACAAAAAGAAAGTAAAAACAGCAGTTCATCAACATCATTGAGACTGGCTAGTACATGTAACATATGTGGTTATGTCTGTCATACAGCCATATGAGACTGCATGAGAGTCTGATTCTTGAGCATGGCAAATCAGTTCTAAGACAGCATTATCAGCAATATAAGATATTAGTATAAACTTTTTGTATCTATATCTATCTAGCTTATTGTATCAACATGAATTAGTACTGATAAATGAATTCAAGACATATAGGCCATAGACACATCTCTTTGATTAACATTATATCCTATATAGCTGAATAAATTATTATTTTATATGTTAAAGAAGCTTCTTGACATTTTGTAATCTTCATCAGTTTTTCAATCACTGATTTTGTTAACTTTTCTATTGTTTCAACCTTAACATAATCTGTATTTTTTTTTATTGTTCCTCCAAATCCTTTGTTTGGATCTTGTTTCATATTCTTGTCTACATCTCTCTCAAACAATCTCAGTGCAACATTAATTTTTATTTATAAATAGCCCCACAAAATATAGGCTATAGAAACACCTTATTAACACAATATATCTCGTACGCCTGAATAAATTATTGCATATATTAATACAGGTTGTTTCACATTATGTAGTCTTCATCAGTCTTTCAATGATTAATTTCTAGTTCTGCATATGATGTAAACTATATCCAGCAGCAAGACCTGTGATCAGGAAATTGGAGGTTTTGAAGACTTCTTAATTGCTGTTCTACCCTGGTCCACCCATCTCCAAGGATGTAGCACTTGTTAGGGTCCCAGCTATGGGCAAATAGTGAACCTCCAAACAAAAACACTATGAAAGTATAAAAATACATTTTTATAGTAAAATTACTAACAATACATATTTATAGTAAAATTATCAACTATATGCACTTACTAACAAATTGTATTGACTTCAGCCAAATCTTTTTAAAATACTACAAAACTACTAACATGATCTCTTTCATGACATTAATCCATATAATATCCTATAATTTCTTAACTTAAACTGTATTCCAAAATATAACTTCAACAAAACTACAACATAAAACACACATGTCACCGCCACTGATAATTATGTCCACACAGGCATGTATATGCACAAAAGGTGAGTATCATCTATCATATATTCAGTTATGAAAGCAGAATAGTGTATATTGTATTTTTATTACTTCCAAATCTTCCAAGAAAATTAAATTTCAATATTAAATGACCCATAAGGAGTTGATATGCCATTAAACAGAAAAATCAATTAACCATTGATTCCATTAACTTTTCTATTGTTTTGGTTCTAACATTACTTGCAACAGTTTTTTTTGCTTCCCAGAGATCATCTTTACTGGAATATTGGTTTCCATTCTTCTATATATCAAGGACAATATAAATTATTATTTGTAAATAAACAGAAAATATACAGGCCATAGAAACATAGATATGATTAACATACTATCCTTTATACCTAATGATCATTATAATTTTTATTATTATAACTTCTTGACAATCAATAATCTTCATCAGTGTTTTAACCGTTTCTACTTGTTTCACTGTAACATTATCTGAAGCAGTTTATATTGGTTCTCAGAGAGCATTTCCTTGAATGATGGATCACAAGTTTTCTACTTGACTAAAATTCTTCATCACTTTTTCATTTACATTGCCAAAATGATGCCAAGAACAAGCAATAAAATTGCAAAAAAAAAAGACCTTAGCCTGTTTTTCATGGATAACAAAGGCATCCAATGAAATACAAAATAAAGAATTTCTTGAAATGTTAGAAAAGCTTTATCTTCATAGAAAGAATATACAAGTAATCTGTAGTCTGTATTGGAAACAAACAACTTCTATATGAGTAGATATTGAATTGAGTGAGTAAAGCAAAATAAAAAGAGGAGTTTCATATCAGATTAATTTAACCTGTACAGCAAAATGATTTTAAGAGAATTAGAGCATCTGCCAGAATTTATTATCAGTGGATATAACGTTTACAATGTATGCTATTCAGAAGAAAAACTGAGAAAAGCTATTAGACAAGATAGATGATGAGAACAAAGACAGAACAAAAAATTAATTGTATAAGACTAAATGCACGGTTGTGAGTAAAATAGATGGGCCAAGATTTGTGTTTACACATTGGGGATGTCAAAAATAAAAGAGATGCAAAAATTTAACTATATAGACAGTGTAATCACAGACAAGAACAAGTGTAACATGTTTAATAAACAAAAATGACTCATCTATTTCAAATACAGAATATCCACTATAATAACATTTGAAGTAATAAAAATGCTGGATTAAAATAAATCCATTAACCCATATATATATATATATATATATATATATATATATATATATATATATATATATATATATATTTGTGTGTATTTAGGCAGCATATTTTCATTTTTACATGTTTCATTAAATAATATATTAATAATAAATGTTACGAAAAAAATTTACATAAAATAAATAGACAACACTTGTCTATATTATTTAATGAAACATGTATATATATTTATATATATATATATATATATATATATATATATATGATAGGATAACGCACAAATAGGGCAGGTTTTATTAAATAACACTGACAAGGTCTGTTTAATAAAGTTTATATATTGTCTTTTCATTTTTAAAATGAGGTGTTTTATATTAGTATTAATGTCATTTATAAACTGTCCAAAGTTGTTTTTTTTTTGGTGTTATTTAATAGAACTTCTTTGGATGAATTCTTGTTGCCTAAATATAACTTATATATGAGGTAGAAATAGAATGTGTTGTTTTTTAAAACCAATAACTTTGTTCTTTCTCTTTAGAACATCTAATTCTCTCTTGTCTCATCCCTTAATCAGGCTCTCACAATTTTACTTCTAGTTCATCTCTTTTTACGCTCAGGTTCCTGCTTTCTCCCAAAAAGTAAATCTGGCTTCAAAAAAGACCATCCTATCTATATCTGTCTCTTTGCAATTTGAGACTTGATCAATTATTTCACATTCTCAGTCTTGTTTTGTTTTGTTTTGCTTTTTATCTTTGTTACTCCCTTTCTGTCTTTTATTATCCATTTTTTTTTTGTGTGTTTATCCCCTGCCCCAACACCAATGTGTGTCTTTGAATGGTGTTCCCATCTCCCTGCCACTTGAATGTTCTTGGTGAACTGCAGAAACATTAGATTGTCTGGTTGATAAAATGCTGTAAAGTGCAACCATAGATCTAAAGGTAACTAAGAAAAGTAAAAAAGCTAGACTGATATCAACTTTGAGAGAATTTAGGACGTTAATCTTAATGTTTCTTGTCATGAAACAATAATTCACACATCAATTTACAAGGTCTGTCCAGAAAGTAACCAGTGTTTTTTGATATTACTCTTCTTTTATGTGGTGTACCGCTTGAAGACCTGAACTATCATGGCTCTCCACAGCTTCCTATTCTTTGTAGCTCTGTGTAATGTTTGTCTGCTTACTATCCCTCCCAGTCCCTGTTCTGCCATCCATTTGCACAAGCATTTTAGGTAAGTTACTTGTGTTTTCTGTTTTCTCTTTTTGTATTCAGGCTGTCTTTTCTCATATCTAATGCTTTTCATTAATTTCTTTTTGACGAGGAATTTTTTCCTGGATTGTAAACAATTTTCATATTAAAAATTAAAATAATGCTTAAACAAGTAAGAAGAGGGAAAACTTAGTTATTTTGCAAAGCATCGTGTTTTGAGAAAATCCTTATGAATCTGTACACTTCTCGAGAAAATGACTTGAGAACAGTTTGAACCCACTTATTTGCATGATTCCAAGTGGATAACTGTTCCCACCCAATCATGTCTGTTTATGTTATCCTGAGCTATTTTGGTGTATTCAATGATTATATGATAGAGGGATTCATCTATGAAATAATAATAACAATCCATCTCTCTTTCTACTCCTCATATTATCTTCCTATCATCACCAGTTCTTTTTTCCTCCAACTTTCCTTTCCCTTTTAATAGGAAATCTGCTTTTGTGAAATTCTTTTGCTTCTTTTCTTTTCCCATTAGTTCGCAAATATGATTTTTCACAGTTTCTGATTTTGGCTTTGTCTCCCGTCTCTACCTGACACAATATGTTGACGGAAGTTCACCATCCACCAGCCGTTTTGCACATGTGTGAGATGTTGAAGGAAATACAGGTGCAAAAGAAAAGGACAGAGGGATGAGCACCATTGTCAAAGACTCAAAGAGCTTACACCGATTCATTTCCCTTTTGGCTTTTTTTTGCAGCTTGCATTTGTGCTGAAACACAGTACTCCAAATGGAATGCGAGTCTAAAAGAGTCTCTCTTCTTCCTCTTCCTCTCCCCACCACTGAGTTCATTTTTAATTTTATCAATATTCATACATGGGTTGGTCAAAGTATAATGCTTTTTCTTTAATTACCACAGAGTTAATATTAAAACATCACAAAACATACCAAAATAATTAATTTCTTTACATTAGAAATATAATAGCCGAATTGTCAGTAATTCCTGACCACTGACAGTCCTTTTTTCGTTATTTTCAATGGATTCCTTCAATAAAATCCTAGCAATGTATTTATATTATCACAACTAATACATGCCATGCCATGCAATGAATATTGCTCCCACATCTTGTCTGATGATTCTGCTATATATATAGTGATTTTGATAAAATACAAAGAAGAATCTGCAATGTTATTGATCCTGACCTTGCATTTTGGCTTCAGTCACTTTCCCACTGTCATAACTTAGCTTCCCTGTTCCTTGTCTATCAATGATATGGCTTCCCTCTGTCTTTTCTACAAATATTTTTATGGCAACTGCTCTGACAAGCTATTTTCACTGGTTCCCTGACTGCATGAATTTAAGCATGCTACTAGGTTGGCATCTGTCCCACACTTTTACTGTTGAAACAGTTAAATGTAACCATTTCTTCTACTCCAACAGCTTCTTTTCTCGCACTTCCCAACAGTGGAACTCCCTTCCTCTTACTTGCTTTCCTGATAATTATAATCTTCAAAAATCTAAATGTAATGTCAATTGACATCTTCATGATCCCTGTTCTCCTTTTCTCACCCCCTCCCCTATACACTGTCTTTTATCTTACTTTCACTCTCTGTAACCTCTTGTGTATTAGTGGCACTCCTGCTTTTCTTGGGGTGAAATGCTTAAAAATATATATATATTTTCATTGTAATTGTTTTGATTTGCTTTTCTGTTGGGTAATTAGACTTTATGAATTTAAGTGCAGTACTAGACTGGCAGTTAGGTCTCACCATTTTTACAGTTGAAATGGCTAGATGTAACCATAAGCTCTCTGCTAACAGTTTCTTCTCTTGCACTTTTAACTTGTTGAACTCTCTTTTGGTTTCTTGCTTTTGAGTTAATTTGATCTTCAAAAATTTAAATGCAATGTCAGTCATTATCTTCTGTCTTGGTAATTCCTGCTCAGTAATTCTTTTTTCTCATATTTTTTCACACTTAGTAACCCCTTGTGGCTTAGTGGCTTTATTGCTTTGCTTGGGGTGAAATGATTAAAATGTACACATAATAAATTATTCTCTTTTCCCTTCAATTTACATTGGTAAGAAAGAAGTTCCATTTGGGCAACTTCTTTCCAAGAATTGCTGCTTTGTGGACAATACTCCCAAGAGGATGCTTCCATGATCTTAACAATTTCAATCTCTTAATGTTTTGGGTCAACCATTATTTATTCTGCATATGCTCAAAATCTACATTACAAATCTCCTCCGCTTTCAGTTACCACCTACCTTTAGTGGTTTTTGTTACAGAATGCAGTCAGGGCTAGAATGGTCAGTGATTGGCTGGAGTGCCTTGTAGTTGTGGTATTCTGACAGTGATGGATTGCCTTTGTTTGGGTTTTGGATATAAGTCCAAAACAGCTCAAATCAACAGAGGGCATTCAAGAATTCTGAAGTGTTGATATGCTTCCCACACCCAGGTTAGCGACCAGCTAAGACCAAGCACAGAGGGATGATGAGCCGATGTGTGATATGTGTTCCTGTGACATTATTCCTTCTACTGCCTCTTAGAATCCAAGCTGCTACCACTCTCTCCTAACAAAACAAATAACAAAAGATATGGTCCTTTTCATTGATACTGTTTTATGTAGTAGTATGGGGACTGAGAGATGACACAGAACACAACATTCTAGGGGATTCTATTCAGTGAACAGTACTGAAAAAAAAAAAAAAGAAATAGTCCTGTTTTATTAGTTATTCTTGCCGTAATTCCTGACCACTAACAATTTCTCTTAATATTATACATATAACAGCCCTGTTTTGTGAGTACTGCTTGCATTAATTTTAGTGCAGTCCTATAGTAAAATAATTTCCAGTGCATTCTGATAGGAAAATTGTTTTCAAGGCATTGACATTCTAGACATTCTACTCATATTCTGTCAATAATGCTTGCATTACTTCCTGACCCCTGACAGTCTTCTTGATTCCAGACCATTGTTCCTTTCTTCCTGATTTTCAATGCAATCCTATTGTAAAATCATTTCCAGTGCTTTATTTGAGTAAAATCATAGCAATGTATTTATATACAATATACATATAATAATGGCCAGCTACTTATTTTCCAAGCGCATCTATTTGCTAAGGTAGCTTGGAAATCCATGTTGCAAACACCTGCTCATGCACATGTATGTTTGTTCAATGCCTACACAGCCCACCTGTAGTTTATACTGCAATTATGCTGAACAAACCTTTGTTATGATGACTTGTAACTTTGTGTTAGCACAACCATTGACAGCTCTTCAACAGTTCTGTCTAAAAAATTTCACTCACAAGGCTTGAGCCAACCCATGGTATGGTTTTCAGGCTCCAGATTAATAATATCAAGAAGTCACTTTACTAATAAATCTACCTTGAAGGGATTCAAACCCAGGTTTCTGGTTCAGAAAGTGCATATTCAGCTACCAAGCCATACACGTATATATACAGTGGGGGGAAATAAATATTCGTAGACATGAAAAATTGTATTTTTATAAATGTAAAAGCCTTAACTAAAACAAATCTTGATACATTTTATGTGTAAAGATACATTTTATTAAAAAATAGTAATAAACTTAATTAATTCTTATTCTAACAGAAATTAATGCATTGTTTTCATTTTAACTGATGAAAAAAGTCTTCGTACAAAACAAAAAAGCATATTAACTTAATTTAATACTTTGTGGAATATCCTTCATTGAGTTCAACAGCTTCTAGTCTATTCTTGTACGTCTCAACTAATGATTTGCACACATTGAGTGGTATTTTGTCCCATTCTTCTTGGCATATTGTCTTCAAATTCTTGATATTTGTTGGTGCTCTTTTCCCAATTTGAATTTTCAAATATTGCCATAAATTCTCGATTGTGTTCAAGTCTGGGGACTGACTTGGCCATTGCAAGACATCAACATTACTTTCAGCTAAGCATTTCCTTGTAGATCTAGCGGTATGCTTAGGATCATTTTCCAGTTGGAAAACCCAATCAGGAGGTAGCCGAAGTCTCTCAACAGAATGCATTAAATTGTCTTGCAGGATTTTCTGGTATCTTTCGGCATTCATCTTGCCATCTATTATTGATATTCTGCCAACACCTCTTGCAGAAAAACAGCCCCAGATCATGATACTGCCACCACCAAACTTTACGGTTGGCAACATGTTCTTTAGTAAGTAGGCTTCACCGTCCTTCCTCCACACATGATTTCGATAATTATGACCAAACAACTCTATTTTAGTTTCATCTGTCCATAGTACTTTTCCCAAAATGAATATTCTTTATTCTTATGCTCTCTAACGAATTTTAGTCTAGCATCTCTGTGTAGTTTCAAGAGGAGTGGAGTCTTCCTTGGGATGCGTGATTTCAGACTGTTTTTGTGTAGTTCATTACTTATTGTATGCTTGGTTACTTTAATCCCTAATGCATGCAGATGTTCCTGCAGCTCTTCTCAGGTAACCTGTGGATTTTGTTGGATCTGGCATCCTAATATCCTTGCTGATCTTCCTCAGAGCACCTGTTCATCTTTGGTTTTCAACGCTGTTACAAGTTTTAAACCTTGCAATGAACAAAGCAATTGTAGTAAAAAGAATATTCAGGTTGTTAGAAATCGTTCTGTAACTGTTCCCATCTTTCCAAAGAGACAAAATGTGTTGTTTTTGTGAAATAGTCAATTCTTTACCTTTAGGCATTATTAGAACTTTCTCGTAAGACTAGAAATTGCAGAATGCTCTGATAATGGTTAATAGCGTTAGCTATAATTACTGATAACATTACTGGAACATTCTAGAATATACTTTTTTCTTAATTAATTGATTATTTTATTCTAATAATTGATTTGTACAAATACTTTTTTCACCAGTTAGAATTTAAAAAATGCATTAATTTCTGTTAGAATAAGAATTAATTAAGTTTATTATTATTTTTTAATAGTATGTGTCTTTATGCATAAAATGTGCCAAGATTTGTTTTATTTAAGGCTTTTAAATTTTTAAAAACACAATTTTTCATGTGTACGAATATTTATTTTGCCCCACTGTACATATAATATCTCTGTTTTTTCAGTGATTTTTGCAATAATTATGTCCTGGCCAATTCAGTCACTGGTTTTGTAATGTTATGGCCAATTCAGTTTTTGGCACTAATTCCTGAAAAATGGATTTTTTTCTTGATTTTCAATGTTTTTTTCTTATAAAACTATTTATTTAGGTAAGTTAATAAGTTCCTAATTATGAAAAAGCATTTATTTTACACAAGTATATATTTTTTTACATAATCTCCTTCTTGTTCCTGCTCTGTTGGCAGTGCTTAAAATACATTAAATACACCTTGTCACAGAGAAACAAGACTTCATTAAGCGAGACCTTTTAGGTGAATACTTGCAGAATCAGGTATAAAACAAATCTATTACCAACTTTTTAATTACTGTTAAAGCAATACTAATGTCTAGCTTTTCTCTCACTTTTTTTTTTTAGTTTAAACTGTAAGCTATCTAGTGTAAATGAGACTTAGATCAACTTTCTTGGATCTTGTGCAAACTAGACCTATGTCTATATTTTTAACTCTTGGGTTATCCAGACCTATATCTACCATCTTGAATCTAGTGTAAAGCAGATCTATGTCTAACTTCTTGAATTAATGTAACCCAGACCTATGTCTACCTTTTTGAATCTAATGTAAACAGGACCAATAGCTGCCTTCTTAAATTTAGTATAAACCAGACTTGTATTCAAGGATACCCATCTGCTAGGGCGGCTAGCCAATTCCTATTGCAGATGCATGCTCAGGCACATTTTGTGTTTGATCAACACCCACAGAGCCCACCTGTGGTTTATACTGCAACTATGCTGAGCAGATCTCAGTTACAGAAAGTGCGTGTTATCTAGCATGATCAACAATTTGAAAAAGGTCAGCACACTCAAGCCCTCGGCCACAATGACTTGTGACTTTGTGCTAGCACATCTACCCAATTTCACTCACATGGTTTGGGTCAACCCATGGTATGGTTTTCAGGCACTTTGCAAAAGTGCCATATGCTGGGATCGACCCCTCCAGTCTAACAACATCAAGAATTTTCCTTCCTGATAAATCGACCACAGTAAAATTTGAACCCGGGTCTCATGGTCAGAATGAGAACATTCTAACCACTTGGCCATGTGCTCATTTCTACCTTTTTGACTCTGGTATAAACAAGATGAATGTCTACCCTTTTGACTGCAGTGCAAATTGAACCTACAGGGTGGTCTGAAAGTCTTGTCACCCATGCCGAAAAGTAACAAGAATAATGAAACAACAAGTAATACAAAGCACATGTACTGAATTTAGTTTATTCACTTTCATTGACACTGTCACACATCAAGAAAGTCTGTATGAACACCATCGCGGCACAAAATGAAGTGGTGCCAAGTCCT
>CAHIKZ030000356.1:322500-387500 GCA_903632075.3 Acanthosepion pharaonis | reverse complement strand
TAACAAGTTTATTATAATATACAACTTAATAGAAGTTAAAGAAAACATTATTTTTTTTCTTGCCTTTAGATCTGTAAATCTTTTGATGGGACTTTCTATACCTATCTTCTTTACAAGTTCCTTTTCTATTGACAAAAAAGCGAAAGAATTTAATCTTTCTTGAGTCATGGTATATATTTTTATAATCTTTAGTTCTGGAAGATACAAAACATATGACAAGGTGGCATGATGGCTCCCTCAGGCTTTATAGCACCCAAATTGCTAGTACCTTGAGCCAGCCCTGCTTCCAGTTATATGTGCTACCAACTTTTGTTGTTGTTGCTGGTGTTGGAAGTGTTCTAGTGATGTGGTTTTGTTATTTGGTAATGCTGTTTGGGATTTTGCAGCAAGTCTATAGTATCTAATTCTATAGTATCACTCGCTCAACTTTCTGAGCGAGTGTTCGGTTCAACTCTCTGTCTCCGGACGGAGAGGAACCCGAAGGAGGCTATGCCGAAGGGTGGAGTCTCCTTCAGGGGGGTTAAACCGGCCCTGAACCCGCTTAGGCGGGTTCAAATGGGCATATTTTTGGGCCGAGCCCACGGGCTTGGGTAAGCCCACAATAAACAACCGACCTTGTGTCACATGTTGCCCTGGTGGGAGGGAGACTAAATATAGTCTATAGTATCTAATGAAGGATTGTTTTCTTTAAGATCAATTAATTTGAAGACATTTTTAATTACTGATCTGATAAAACAGTTTTCTTTTATTCCTCATACTAAACAGAGTCAAAAATTATTCATGTATTTTAAGTTTTAATTAATAGTTCAAGCAAATTATATATATGAAAAGTATTTATTCATCAAAATATATCTCATCATATTCTGTTATCTGTTGCCATGATGGTGCCAGAGGCATAATTCCATAATTCTATTTTCAACCACAACCACATTGTTGAACCTTTGTCTGCACAGGAAATGAGCCATGGCTCAGAAAAGATGGTAATCTGATGGTGCAAGGCCTGCACTGTTGGCAAGTTAAAGCAGCACTTTCAACTCCACAAGTTCTTCAAGATTTCACTTGGTTACAATTGGCAGTGTGTGCTGTGTCATTGTCATGCTGTAGGAATGTTTGTCTTTGATTGACCAATATTGGGTAGTGGGCTTTCAAAGCATCATATACTTGCTGCAGATGTTGAGCATAAAGATCAGTGTTCACAGCATGACCATCTGAAGCAAGCTCAAAGAGACTACCCCTCCAAAATTCCACCAAATGCACATGACCTTCTGTTCAAACCATCCATGTTTGACCATGTTCTGAAGCCTGGTCCAAACAATGGCACTGATTTCTTTTTTTAGGATTGCAAAAATAGATCCATTTTTCTTCCCCAGTTACAATATAACAACAAAAATGAGCATCTTGAGGATTTGCCAATAGTTGTTTGCAAATGTTCACACATCATTGAGACTGATCAGTTTGTGAGGAACTTCTCAACAGTTCATGTTCACAAGGCTGAGCTTATGGAGGTGTCAAATGATGGTGCTTTGTAAAGGACCAAATTCTGCTGACAATGTATATGTTGTATCCTTAAAGAAGGTTACAAACAGACAAAGGTGGCACTCAAGTGGAAAGAACAGAAACATGGGTGTAGATGAAAGAGAGATTTATTTTAAAAGTACTGAAAGACAGGGAATCAGTTACAAGGCTAGTTATTTCTGAAGCAAGTCTGCCAGGTATATCCTGTGCACACTATATATATCTACTGTTATAGTCAGTCCACAATAGGCAATAGGGAGAGTGGGACATTACATTACAATACCTCCCTCTGAGCTAATTTTCCCATGAAATTTTGCTCAATACCCCTCCTTCTGTTTGACATTTTTCCTCTTCCTAGTACTTTTCCATCTCACCAGTATAAATGCTTTTACTTGGCTGTTGTTCAGCCATTACAAGCAAGGTCTCATCTTCCACAACAGAAGGTCTCTCTGACCTTGATTTGTCTTTGTGTCACCTTTCTTGAAACATCTGAACCAGTTTTGTGCTACATGTATGTTGACAATTTCTGGGACTTTCACATAATTCATTTCTCTTGCCGCTGCACTTATATTTGGTCCTTTTTTCCACAAGTAGTGTAAAATGACTCTAACTGCAATGTTTTCATCACATTATCAAAACTGTAAAATAAAAAGTAAACTATTAATGTTTATATGTCATATAGGAAAATAAAGAATAAACAATTCAGCAACAATTGAATGACAAGTTATATCAAATTAATGATATAACATGGAGAAAAAAGTTGCCAAAAATCATCAGTGAAAATCATAAAGAACTTTTTACTTAACCTGGTATATGAGTTGCTACCTTAAGAATTCATACAACACTATGTAATATGGACTAGTTTTTGAGATATTTGAGAACCCGTTTTGCTCATACCAGGTTGGTATGGCATTTCTTATATAATCTTTCTTTAGTATCTGTCTATATTTCTGAGATGAGTATTATGTACACAGATGTCCTCAAGGACACATGGCACAGTGGATAAAGGTGTTGGTTAGATCCAGTGACAGGACCCAAAGAGTGTGAGTTCAACACCGGGTTAAGGTAGTGTAGAACTTGAAGAGAGGAATTAACAGGATATAACTGACAACTGACATCCATTAAACATGGCACATGGAACTAGAACAGTCTACCCCAGTGAGCGAAATAAAGGGTTGTTTGACATTCCAATCACCTGAAGAAGGCCGGAGTGTACAACAGCCGAAATGTTGTAATAAATATGGTGACAGTGATGACGACAATAGTTTGAATAATGTACATAATCTTTCTTTAACTGGTTTAATTCCACTCAGCCAGTTCTCACTTGCTAGCACTGAAAAAGTTCAAAAGTGTTAATGTTGCTAGCCTCTCACTATATTTTTGGGGTCACATTTTCCTTCCTCTGTTAACGAGATATTTAAATTATTGTACTTGCTTGATTTTGGTGTCTCTAATCTGTAGTTTGCATCTTGGTTAGCTCTTATTTTCCTTTACTACCTGTAAGAGTTCTTGTAGTTTAATTTCCATGTCCACTATCAATACTGCATCATCCGCATATGTTGTTAAGAGTACATCTGCCTATAATGAATCTCGGTAGGAGTTCTAATTCTCTCAGGGTCACTCAGGTCCAGTATTTTAAAAAGTCTAAGTAAGAATATAAAGAATTTTATCTCATTGTTTCTTTCTTTCTATTTTCATTCATTTCTTTTTGCCTTTCCTTTTTCTTTCTTTCATTTTTCTATATTCCTTTGGTTTTTTGTTCATTGTTTTTTTTCATTCCTCTTTCTTTCATGTTTTCTTTCTTCTTTCCATTCTTTTTTAATTCTCTATTTCTTCTTCCATTCCTTTATAATTCATTTCCTACTTCTTTCCTTCTTAAATTTTATATTCTTTTTTTTTCATCATTTCTTTGCACATTCTTTTTTGCTTATTCATCCGTTCTCCCTTCATTTCTCTTTCATTATTTATTTCATTAGTTCTTTCTGCTTTCCATTTTTTATATTTGAGAAGATATTCAGTATCCCTTTTCATCTGTTATTTTCATTCATTTCCTCTTTTTAACTTCTTTATTCATTTCATTTTCAAATACTGCAGTTTGCGTTATCATCTTTATTACTTTATTTTTTTCATTTTTGATTTCTCTTTTTTTTTCTTTCTGTTTATCTTGTTTTCATTTTCTTTTTAATGGTTACTTTCCTCATTTCTTCTTTTTAGCTTTTTTCTTTTTTCATTCTTTCTTTGTAGCATCTTTTCTCTTTCTTTTTGTTCTAATTATATCCTTTTATTCTTTTTCTTTTTAGTCTTTTCTTTCCCATTTTTTCTTTCTTTCTATTTAATTTCATGCACCTTTCTTCCATTTTGTTACCCACTCTTGTTTCTTTTTTCCTTTCTAATTTTCTTTCTTTCTTTCTTTCTTTCTTTCTTTCTTTCTTTCTTAACAATTTTTTCTCAGACCTCTTTTTTTCTGATTCCTCATTTTTTATTCAATTCTTTATTTTTCTTTTGCCTTTTACTCCCATGTTCTTTCTTTCACCCTCTATTTCTTTACCAGTTTTATTCTTGATTGCAGTCCTTCAGATTTTTTCTTAGGTTTTCCAACATTCCTCTATTTCTTTCCTTGTTTCTTGAAAAGAGTGAAAAATCCTCTTTCCATCCATCCATCAACGAAACTTGTCATGACCTCCTCATGTCACCCACTCCCTACTTCAAGTGCATCACTTCTTAGCCAAACCCCAACTTCCATCTGCCAGTCCTCATCCCTGACCTGTCACAATCTTCTTTCTTTTAGCCTTGTCACCTTGTCAATTAAGAGAAGCCAGCTTTTAACTCAAGTGCAAGGGAGTGAGAGATAAAAAAATAAAGAAATAAAAAAAGCAAGATACAAAGAGAGGAAGAGATGGAGCAGTACAAAGACATTGCAGGAAAGAGAAAGATGTATCAGGAAAAAGGGAGGAATATAGTGAGAAAGAAAAAAAGAGAGAGATAGAAACACAGAGGAAAAGAGAAATAGAGTTATAGAGAGATAAATATAGTAGAAGAGAAAAAAGGGGTAGGGAAGGAAAGAGAAAGGAGGAGACTGAGTAGGAGAGAGTAAGAGAGTGACATAGAAGGAGATAGATATAGTAGATAAGAAAGAGAGGTATAGGGTGTAAGAGACAGTGAGTTATAGTAGGAAAGAGAAAGAAGTATCTGGAGAAAGAGACAAATATAGTGAGACAGAAAAAGAGAGGGAGATTTAGAGAGGAAGGGAAAGAAAGAGAAATGTACAGGAAGAGAGGTGTTGGTAGAGATAAAATGAGAGAGCCATTACAAGAGAGAAAGAGGGGGACTTAACAGAAGAGAGAAAGAGAGAGGAATAGAAAGAGAGGTAGATTGATATAGAAAGAGATATAGTGGTTGAGAGAAAGGGAGTGATAGAGTAATAGAGACATAAAGAAAGAGAGAGAGGAGAGAGGCACAGAATAAGAGAGAAAGAGTAAGAGAAGAAAATAAAGCCATCAAAATAGATTTTAAGCGTTTTATCCTGTTGGTTCTTCTCGTCTTACCATTTTATCCCTTTCCAGTCATTTTGTATTTTGGCTTCAATGCAATGTGGAAGTGACCAGGTTGGAGGATCACAAAAGAATGAGAGATAAAAGTTAAAATAAAAAGATAAAAGGAAGAGTGGGGGGGGGGAAACAAATAAAACTAAAATACATAAAATAACAAATTGGGAAGTAAAGAAAAAGAATTTTTTTTTTTCTTGTTAAAGATTTTCTTCTTAAAGTGAAACTTGACATATAAAGGCAGATGACCCTAATTTTCAACAGTAATTGCAGTTCTTTGAATTAATTCTCTCCTCTCTCTTTTTACTTCCTTCCAAATCATTTATTTTATTTTTCATCCAACTTGTTTTTGTTTTTTCTTATAACTGTCCTTCTTCATTCTTTTCTGTCTTCTGTCTTCTACCTTCTTACCTTTTTTCCTTCTTTCTTTTTGCTTTTTTCTGTCTTCTCTCCTTCCTTCTTACCTTTTCTCTTTCCTTCTTACCTTTTTTATGTTACTTTCCTTTCTTTTTGCTATTACCTTTCTGTCTTCTCTAATTCCTTCCTTCTTACCTTTTCTCTTTCCTTCTTACCTTTTTTATGTTACTTTCCTTTCTTTTTGCTATTACCTTTCTGTCTTCTCTAATTCCTAATTTCTTCCTTTTTCACCTTTCTGATCTTTCTTATTTTCTCTATTTTTCATTCTGTCAATTTCACCAATTCCTTCTTAACTTGTTTTTCATTTGCTTCTCTCTTTTCTGTTCCTGTTTTCCTTTTTCACTTTGACAATTTCTTTCTAACGTCTTTCTTTCTTTTTTTCATTTAGATAATAACTACAACTTCTCTCTTTCTTTCTTCATTCTCACCTTTTTGTTCCTTTTCTTAATTTTACACTTTCACAATTTTGTCAATTTTTTCTTTCTTGCTTTTCTTTTTTGCAAGTTCTCCAATTTTCTTCCTTATATTTTACTTTCTTTTTTCCCCTCCCCTTTTCTATTTTTTGTTCTTACTTTCTTTTTTCACTTTAACAGTTTCTTTAATTCCTTCCTAACTTCTTTCTTTCTTATTTTCATTTGTAACAATTTCTCCAATTCTTTCCTAACTTCTTTCATTTTTCTTCCTCTTTTTTACCTTTTGATTTTTCATTTTTATTACTTTGAAAATGGGTCTATTTTATTCTATCAGATTATCATTTATTTTCCACTTTCTTGACTTCCTTTGAGATCTCTTTTTTCTTTACTTCTTTTTCTTCACATTTTCATTCTCTTATTTTTCCTTCAATGCTTACTCTTTTTTGCCTTTCTTTTCATCTATTCTACTTTTTATATTTACAAGGAAAAACAGATATCTTTTTTCCTTGTATTTTCTTTTTTTATTTATTTTTCTTTACGTTCCTCTCTTGCTATCATTCCTTTTTTTTCCTTCCTTTCACTTCCTTTCTTTTCTTTTCTTTCACTCCTCCCAAAGAGCTGTTTGCCTTCTTTTTCCTCCTATTTCCCTCTTGTCTACCTTACTTCTTCTTCTCCTCTCACTCTCTCTATCTCTCTGTCAAGAAATTTCAATTTACTTAAAATCTTACCCAGCCAATTGAATAGCGTTAATATTTCCTAAGATATTAACCTCAACATTGTTCGAGAAGTGGTTTCAACAGCAAGATTTACAAAATCAGTTGAAACCACAAAAAATAGAATATAATCAAAATAAAATAAATATACCATCAAAGAATTTTAGTAAAAGATTAAGAAGGAAAATCATTCAAAAGAAAATAAAGTTGTAAAAAAACAAAAAAAACTGTAAAAATGTCGAATTAGTTGATACTTGACTGTCACTTACCTTAAACCACGACTGAAAGGAAATTTTGCTTTTTCTTCAAGACTTTTTTCTTTTCAATATTTTTCTGTCAGGATTTATTCACACATTTTCCTTCCTTACAATATTTCCTTTTTTTTTTTTCCCAGAGCTTTAAAAATTTGTCAACAAAATATCTTCAGGCTTTTAAAGCAGGGTGAATTTTCCTTAGCCTTAATTTCATCTTGATTTTTGGTTCCTTATTTTTTTTAAATTAATTCTTTCAATGTACTTTCTGGAAATCTTTGAATGCTGTTGAGACCAGTTCTATTCTTTTAAGCTGATGCCAAAAATTTTACAACTGCAGCTTTTAAAAGAGTATATTTATGACATGCTTTCTTTTGACAGTTTTTAAATTTCAAATGCAATATCTTTTTTTAAAGGTTTTTCATTGGCTGTCTTTTTACTTCTTGGTGTTTTCAGATGTTCAAGGAGAGACAACATATTAAATAGGTGACAGGCATTGAAAAACATCAAATAAAACAGTTTAAATGGGTTGTTTGTAAATACACTGAAATAAAAAAAAATGTATTAATTCACATACATTTTTTGTTCAAGTCCATCTTAGATGAGTGGTACCACTTGGGAACATTGGGTACTCTAAGTGAACTTCTACAATCCCAAATATATTTTGGCTTTAAATAATCCACAAAGAGTTGATAAGCTATAAAAAAAAACCCAAATAACTCAACAATCACAGTCATACTGATGACAGTTTTTCAACTCATAGAATAAGCGAGAATTTTTATTTTTGTAACAAATAATCAGCTTGTGTAGAAAATTATTAGAAAAATAATAAGCTTGTTACACGAAATAACCACAGTGTCGTATTTTGGCTGTATTTAGTACACACTAGTTGTATCTGATACACAAGAATACTTAGTTGTTTATTTTGGTAAATAAAATTAAAAATTAATTTTATTCATGCAATCACAGTGTGCACTACTGCCAAGCCTAATTGGGGGCCCAGGGGAGTGCTTTGTGATCCTCACAATCTTATCAACATTTGCATTTTTTCTACTGACACTTATATAGATTACAAATTAAACTAACTATTAAACGATTAAAAATTTTCACAGATTTTAACATCATTCGGTGGGGGTAGTGGGGGGGCTTTTTTTCATGAATTTGTTTTGTTCATGCTGAGTCTCAAAAAAAAAACTATATAAAATTCACTATTTTTTTATCCATATTGTTGAATCTGTTAAATTATTCAACTTTTTAACAAGAAATATTTCAATTGCTGTTAAAAATTGCTGGATGTAATTCATCGTCATACACAGGATGGATGGGTGGGTGTGAATGTAAAAATCTCATGCCCACAAAAACTCAATTTTAAATGATTGATAGAAAGCCATGCATTAAATAGAATTATGTTCTGAAGTAGAAAATTATATTTTAAATCTTACATTTGGTATATAAATAAAAAGTAATAAAATAATATGCAAGTAAGTATTTTATTGAGAAAAGGAAGTAAAGTATATTACTCCCACTGACCTTAATCTGTGTCTATTCTATACCTTCTAACTTGCTGCTTGTAGGCATTAAACAGCACCTCTTGTCAGTGTTCAGCTGTAATCTGCAAGCATTGATGGACTCCATTTGACTTGATAATGTTCTTCAGTAGGTGCAATATCTTAGTCAAATCCCTCACTGTGCTTGTCACTTACTGCTTCTCAATGCAGTGAAAAGAAATCCAGATGTGAGTTCAAAAAATTAATTTTGACTGACATGTTAGATCCCATGCATTTGTAAGCTTTGATGATGCATTCAACCAATTCCTTGCAGTTGTCTGTGTCAAAATTTGGGTCATATGACATGATTGATGACGAGAAATTTCATCCCCATTGAACTCATTTTGTTTTTCATTTTGTTTTGTTTTTTTGTTTTTTTAATTATTTCACCCCAAGCAAGACAATAAAGCCACTAAGACACAAGACTGTGAGAGAATGTGAGAAAAAGAAAACATTATTAAGAAGAGAGAACAATATAAGTGCAGGAATTAAGAAGACAGAAGATTTACATTGCATTTAAATTTTTGAAGATCAAAGTTGATTGGAAAGCAAGAAGATGGAAGAGAATTGCACCACTTATGGTTACATCTCACTATTTCAACTATAACATAATGAGACATTGCAGTCAATCAAGTACTGTGCTTAAATTCATAAAGTCTTGTTACCAAAGATGAAAACTCATCAGAACAGTTACCAAATTATATATATATATATATATATATATATATATATATATATATATATATATATATAAGCACGGTTAAGCTACATTACAGCAGTCTGTCTTCTTGAAAGCCATTCATCTTTTTCCTTTCCTCAATCTTCTCTATTCTCATTCTTCTCCTTCGCTTTCACTCCCTGTCACCCTGTGTACTAGTGGCATTCCCGTCTTGCTTGTGGAGAAATGATTAAAAACAATAAAATTGGAAAATAACTGAAGCCAAGATGCAAGGTCAGGACCAATATCATTGCAGATTCTTCTTTATTTTTTGTTTTTTTTTAGAATCTCTAAAGGCATCAGACCAGATGTGACAGTAATATTCAATGCATAGAAGAATGGTAGACTTATAAATGTGTAAGATAGATTGTGCCAAGAAAAACTGTCTAGCATAACACAGTGAATCAACTTTCCTAACAGCAAACCTAACAATTGATTCACTATAATCTTTCCACTTCATATCAGCAGAAAATGTTAGCCCAAGAAGGTACAAGGAGTTACTATCCTGATAAGATTCTGATTCAACTGGAATGAGCAGTCCTTCTCCATGGGATACTGGTCGAATAGCTGGTGGAATGTTTGGATACACCACAGTATGTTCTTACTTCTTTGAGAAACATTTCTCAAATGGAGGAATTGTCTTGAAGTAACAGTCATTGCTATGATCTGATGGTTCTTTCAAAGTCATTGTCAACAAAAATGGTATACATTTCATTTTCGAGTTCAACCACCTGCAAAGATTCCTTGCAGCATGAATTGATGTGTTCTGAAGTGTTTCTAGCTTTGCACACTTCTTATTGAGTCATTCATCTGCTTGCTTGCATTTCTTTCTGTGAGTGACATCATATGTTGATAGCACCAGAAGATGAATATAGTATTAAATATTTTACACACATCTTAAATTTTTATACACATTTTAAAGACATTTTAAATTGTCATTCATGTGGGAATATATATTTATCGAATGTTGTTTCTTTTGTATCATAATAGCCTCAAGTAGTTTAAGTTTTGATTTACAGGAAAATGTTAGAATAATATTTTGGTATTATCTGCTAATGTTTGTCATATGTTAATAGTCGAATTTTGGTTTTTTGTGATTTGATGATCAATTTATACCTACATACATATATATATATATAAACACACAATGAAAAAAATCAACCTTGTACCAATGAAAAGTGCAAATGAGAAATATAAACATATATAAATTTGATGATACACCTTGATGAGTGAACGTAGTGATTTCTAGAGGGTTCATTTACAAAACACTGGAGTCAGGATGCTGAAGATAACATCATTCAGTTAAGTGACAAGGATGCTGAAAGTAACATTATTCAGCTAAATGAGAAATTTATATTAATTCTAATTCTATATATATATATATATTCCCACCACAGAGAAACTTCTCTGCTTGCCATCAGCATGACTGATGCTTGACTCCTGGAGAGCAACACATTGCACCTTCTTGGTCTTATGTTTTCGTATGACTTTAATTGGAACAACTACTTTGAATCAATAGCTGCATCTACTGCAAGGAATGTTGGTTATCTGTCTTGCCAGAAGGTTTTTCTCATCAGAATCCATCTTTTACATTTAAAAATTTACCATTCATCTATGAATTGAATACTATTGCTATATCTGCTCTGGTACCCTGCTATTCATCCCAAGGTTCTTAACAAAATCTAAAGAAGCATTAGCAATTTAATCAATCCTGGCTTGGCATCTTGACTTCAGTCACTTTCTCATCGACATGATGTAACTTCTCACTGTCTTTTCTACAAATATTTTCATGGCTACTGCTCTGACAAGCTTTTTTCCATGCTGCCCCAAATACATGAATTTAAGTGTGCGACTAGATTAGCACCCTTTTACTGTTGAAATAGTTAAATGTAACTGCCACTTCTACTCCAACAGAAAATTCGCACTTCCTGCCTGTGGAACTTCCTTCCATTTACTTACTTCCCTGATAAATACAATCTTCAAAAATTGAAGTACAAGTTCAATTGCCATCTTCTGTTGTCTTGAACCCCTTTTATCCTTTTTCTCAATTTTCCCCTATACCCAGTCTTTTCTCTCGCATACATTCTTTGTAATTCCCTGTGCACAAGTAGCATTCCTGCCTTGCTTGGGGTGAAATGATAACTATATATATATATATATATATATATATGCTAGCAGCATGGCCTGGCATTGCCTGTGCTTGATTCAAAAATTGTACAACTCATACAGCAATCGCTATCACTTGACTTAAAATATTTTTGCCCTTCCTTGCCTTTAAAGGAGTGCCCTTTGCCGTGCTGATGTTGCTACATGCCTTACTTCTTGCCTACCTCACACTGCGAATTTTTTCTAAGCTCTATACTAAACATTAAATCTGTTACAAAAAAAGAACTAAACAAAATGAACACAAAACGATCAGCTTTAAAAAAGGACTCATAACTGGAAAAACCAAATGAAAAAAGAGCGTTAACAACAAATACTTTTCCACACCCAACCCAGTTCTGTGGAATCAGAATCAACGTTGAGTTTAAGCAAGTGAATGAGCCAATTGGAGTAAAGTGCTATGCAGATTTAAATTTTTCCCATTTGTGACGACTGCAGCTATCGATTTCTTTTGCATGCTAGCATGCTAGTTAATATTTGTGTCAGTCAGCTGTTGGCTCTCATGCTGGCCAATAGAATCTTCCTGCCTGTTCGTGGCAGCCAGCTATTGGCTCTCACTCTGGCCAGTACAAAATGGCCACAAACTACATGAAAACTGCCATAGAAGCATGAAAAAATCGATTATTTCCACGATTGATGGGAGTTGGGAAATACAAAGTCAGTCTTGACCTTTCTGCTAACTTGGAGCATGTGCATGTAAATTTTGGTGCAAATCCATTGAAAATTGCGGCTGTGCATTCGTTACACACACACATACACACACACACACATATCCTGCCTTTTATATATATATATATATATATATATATATATATATAATGGGGTATTGACATTCCAGTATCAGGGAATGGAGTAAATTAGTTTTCAGTGATCATTATGACTGTATATTCAGTGCTCAACTTGGTTACTAAATCTTGTGACCTTGTGCCAGACTGGTTTAGTTTAGTAAATATCTATACTGGATTTTTAACTAAATTAAGTAACCCTCAAAATCCATGTTTTTATAAAGTGAGAAAAGAACAAAGGAAGAAAATGAATTGCCTTTGGGGGTTGCCAATTCATTCATGTCTATTGAGCTGAACAACCTTCTTAGAGATATTTGCATCTCACGTGCATTCAAAATTTGAATAATCATATGTATGTGTTTGCGTGCTTATAGTCATCTCAACATCTGTGCAAGATCTAAATATACAAATATGTTTTGATTTGATATATCCATTTCAATGCACACAGCAATGCATGTCTATTTCATGTGCTCATGAAAAGGTCACCGATCACTGTTATGCCCCAAAGACCTGATAATCTCAGCTGGTGTTTATCTCTGCAATGAAAGAGTTGCATATCTAAACAGACTGTAATAATGACTCTCAACAACTTCCTATCATTTTTAGCAATGGTTGTCCTTTAGTAATCCTCCCACCCCATCTTCTATTATCCATTTACACATGCTTGTTTGCTTCTGCCCCTTTTGTATTCAATGTGCTGAGAGTGTCATATTCTTCAAACCCACTTTCCCCAATCAATCAATTTTGTTCCTATTTTCCTTGAAACTTCTTGTTTGCTCACATGTTCTGCCTATGTTCCTTCTATAGTGCCACATCTCTATTACCTTAAGTCTCCTTTTCATCTGTAAGGGAACTGTACAGCATTAACTGCCATATAGGAGGTTAGATATTACATAGCAGTTCAGCATCCCTTTGTTACGAATGAAATTTTCTATAAAATATGCAAATGACATAATTTTGATAGCAGACACAGAAAGAAAACTACAAGAACTCCTACAGAATGTAATGAAAGGAAATGAGAAGAAAGAACTAAATATCAAGAAAACACCATGCATGGCTGTTTGCAAAAGGAACCGCCCAACATGCAAATTACAAACTGAAATCCAAAGATGCATTCCAAAAGCTAAGCAGAGTATTGAGACAGAAAAACTGCATTAGAAACAAAGAAAAGTGTACTGAACTGTTTTGTGAATGCTGAATAATCTCCTCAAAGATGAAGAAGAGAGTTGAAGCAACAGAAATGTGGTTCTATAGAAGGATGCTGAAGATATCATGAATTGAATATGTGAGCAACGATGATGCTTTAGAGAAAATGAAAACAAAAAACTTATACTTAAAAACAGGAGGAGAGTTGAAATTTGTAGGGAACATAATGAGGAAAGAGGACTTGGAAAATCTGATACTCACAGGACAGATTGAAGGTAAGAGAAACAGAGGAAAACAATGCATAACGTACTAAGTGAGCTTGAGTAAATGGATGATGGAACAGGATTTAAGAAAAATAACAGATAAAATTTATTTAGAGGTACAAAGGACAGGAAATTGTGGAAAGCCACGATTGCCTATACCTGAGGGGACACATCACACAAAGTAGAAGAATACTTTGCTTAGCTTCTGTAAGGCACTTTTCATGACTCTGATATGCTTTCGGATTTCTGTGTGACAGTGAAATTACTGTATCTGTTGATCCTTATTTCCATAGCCTAATGATAATTTATTTTGATTTTAAACACAGAAATTTACTTTTCAATATAATCTCCTTACTTGTCAATGCACTTAATTTATTGATGAGTATTACTGACACAGAAGATCATACACTGAGAATGACTGAGTTCTGACAAAAAGATCTGTGTTTAAAACTCAACGTGGTTGCTTTGGCAAAGGAAGTGACCTCTTGGAACAATCAGCCTCAGAAGGTGATCTCAATGGGTAACACTGTTAGGAAGTGCCTGAAAATCACACCATAGTTTGACCCAAGCCTTGTGAGCGAAACTGGGTAGATGAAACTTCATTGATAGCTGTGCTAACTTAAAGACAAAAGTCATTGTGACCGAGGGTTTTAGCATACTGGCCTTATTCAACTGTTGATCATGACAGATTGTGTGCTCTCTCCCAGAAAATTTTAACTAAGGCCCACTCAACACAGTTATGCAGGCTGGTTCAGTCTGCGTGTGTTGAAGAAACACAAATGTGCCAGAGCAACAGTGATATATAGAGGTTTGGTGATTTCCAGGGCCAACTCTTTAATTGTACGCCCCTAAGACACAAATAGGAGGGCCTATAGGATCGAGTAGTGAGAAATTTGAGAAAGGAAGATATTTTAAATATGTAAAAACAAATGAAACATGATTTCACTTTAATCAAATTCAATATAAACTAAATTTTTATTTCACTCTTTGATTGGATGCCTTCCTGATATGGATGCTCATAGTTGTCACATTCTCTGCCCACTCTTATGTCTACTACTGTAGAGCAGACCTGCAACAAGAGAGAGAGAGAGAGAGAGAGAGAGAGAGAGAGAAAGTAGCTTTTCTTTTAAAAACAATTAGAAAGAATTATCTGATAGGAAACAAACACTAAGTAGGAATGGCTTTTTTTTTTAATCCCATTGTTTATGAAAAAATGAAATTATTTTTACAGACTATCATAGAAATATTGTTGGAACCTAGCGAAGGTTGGTAATGAACGATAATACTTAGGATACAAACAACACATATAAGATTCACCAGCGGCACGTAGAATAAGTAGCCAATTGCTAGAAGTGAGTCAAGTGAATTCCACAATGAATCTCCAACTGCAGACCAACATACAGTATTTACTACTGTATTTATGTGAATGGGGACATACCCATTATTGTCCATAGGTATGCTACAACAAACATACATAATCATTCTCATTTAAACCACAACTGAAGATTATTAATTTATTTTACTGCAATCAGATTTACTCCAGTTACTTAAAAGATGAAAAAGTAATGAGAAATATAATACATAGATAAAAAAGAAAAAAATTCCCATAAACAATAATGAATATCTAGGATTCATCAGATACTATTAAAAAATATAGATGTTAACTGTATTATTATTAACAACAGTTCTCTACAAAAAAACTACTTTTGATAAGAACAGTTTTATATATCATTTCTCTTGTCCTTTAGGAGATTGTGGTTATATCATGTTTCTCTCAGTTGACCTGCCATTTCTCTAGCCAAAGAGTAATATATAATCCTATAGCAAAAATCATCAGCATCCATTCTAATTAACATCAGATTTTGGTCTGCTATTCCAGCTGCAGAAAATGATTGAAAATCTTAAAAGCCCTTTACAGTAAAAGAAAGCAACCTTCTATCATTAAATTTGTTCCAATCTTAGTGTTCACGTGTCAAAATGCCTTTAAACAGAAAGGTGATTTTGTTAAGTAATACTAAAATCTATTTCATAATTACAACATGAATATCCATGCTCATTTCAACTTTAAGTTGTTTTAACGCAAAAGCTATTTTTCATCGTTCTATCTTTCTTTGAAAACAACCAAACATGATTGAAAGTACTCTGAACATAATACATGATTTCAGCAACTTCATTTATAAGTTTTCACCTGATGTTAACTGATTTATTTAGCGTTGGGAGAAATGCACTAAAATATTCAACAATAATACCTTGCCTGTTCCATTTAATGAAGAATATTTAAATGAGAAATTGCTACCTAAATATTCCTGCCTAACTTTAAAAAAATCATTGTATCATAATATTGTTTTTGTCATCTTACAGATAGATTTGCTCATTTCAAAAATGCAAAGAGGGCTTATGTGAACATATGCTCTTTTATAACCAAACATTATAGAGTGAAAAATTCAGATTGAAAATAAACTAATAACAATTTCAAACAACAAAATCAATCACTATATATGCCCATATATATATATATATATATATATATATATATATATATATATATATATATATATAGTCCCACAGACAGGCTGTTTCACTGTATCACAGCTCATCAGTATGGATAGACATCCAATTGCTTCAATCCGGGATCAAAACCCAACCAATTTGGTATTAGTCAGAGATTCTACCCCAAAGCTATCATCACACAGCAGTGTGAAAGGGAAATTTTAATATTTTTACTATGCAAAAGATGTCAGTAGCTATGAGAGCTTGATTCAAGTCGAAGAGCATTGCATTAGCAGCAGCAGCCACTGTTTATAAAATCATCACCCCTTCTTCTCTGAGAGCTCAATCAAATTATTTCAAGAGCATATATGTATGTATTTAAGAAATTTGACAGTGTATGTATTTGTGTGTATGCTTAAATAATGAATCCTAGTACTTTTTCTCTAAATTGGTATTTCTTGTTTATTTACCTAGATGAGGATTTAGCTGGAAAAAATGTCTTAAAAGCTTTTGACATGAACTAAGAATTATAAAGAAAGGATACAGAATAAATATTAATGACTTTTTTAAAAGTCACTCATTTTCTTTCTTCTTTAATCATGAGAAATGCCTGCTTAAGTAAAAAAGCACAATGATTCATTTTTTAAACAGACACACAAATAGACATAAACACATTTTTTTTCTTTCGTTTTTGGATTTGATGAAGCCGAGAAAGGCAAAATGTGTAATCATGTCTATTTTCAATGAAACAATTTCCATTTGTCAAACTTCTTACGAACTTTGTTGGGATTCTATATTTATTTTAAACACACAGACATACACACAAACATATATATATAATAGCTGGCCACTCATATTCAAGGATATCTGTCTACTAGGGCAGCTAGCCAGTCCCTATTGCAGATGCTCGCTCAAGCACATTTTGTGTTTGCTCAACACCCACAGAGCTCACCTTTGATTTATTCTGCAACTATACTAAGCAGACCTTAGTTACAGTTTCTGGGAGAGAGTGTGTTATCTAGCATGATCACCAATTTGAACAAAGCCAGTATGCTCAAGCCCTCGGCCACAATGACTTGTGGTTTCATGCTAGCAAAGCTATTGATGGACCCCAAGAGTTCTATCTACCTAATAAGGCTTGGGTCAACCTGTGGTATGGTATTTCAGGCACTTTCTAAAGGTGCTGCATGCTGGGATTGACCTTGATGCTTTCTGATAACATCAGGGAGTCTGATAAATCGATCATGGTGAGATTCGAACTTGGGTCTCATGGTTAGAAAGCGAATGTTCTAACCACTCGGCTATGTGCCCATATATATATATATATATATATATATATATATATATATATATATATATATATATATTTATAAAATTTTTCATATGAAATATAACAGGAATGGCAAGCTAAGTTCTTGCTGTTTAATAAAAACAGCTTTCAAAAAAATAGTTTTGTGAATAAAATTGATAAACGTTCTTTAAAAATGAATAAATACAGAGAAATTTAAATTTTTGACTAAAATATAGTTAGTAAAATATCTAAAGCATTCTGCTATTGAAGTTTCACTTACAGCTCATCAGACAGTAACAGCTAAAAATCTTACCTGTTATTGTCTGATGATCCATAGTATTGCAGTAAGGTTTAGATCTTTTACTATTATATGTGTGATGTAGCCAAACACACACACACACACAAGTATATATATGTTTTGTTTATATTTGTATGCATATTGACATATTGGTCTATAGAGATATATGTCTTTGTGTGTGTGTGTGTGTATATATATATATATATATATATATATATATATGTGTGTGTTTGTGTGTGTAAGCCTGTGTTAGCTTAAAATGTTTCAATGACTGTCTGACCAGCCAGTATCAGCTCTATTAAATTGAAATAAACAAATTGTCACTTGGGGCAAGTGTCTTGTTGCTTTATCAAGAGAGAAAGGTAAGAAATGGTGCCCTTCAGCCATTTTGTTACTGTCTCTTTGATTCACCACTCCTAATTCCTAGCACCGTGTTCTTTAGATCAGTCTCTGATTCTATTCTTGTTTAAGGGTAATCAGTTCAGTATTGTTACTTTGGAGTTCCCTGAAGAAAGCAAAGATACCTACTTTGGATTGAGATGCCTCTGAAAAAAAATAATGAGGAAATAAAAGAGCTTCAAGAAGAGGATTGTCCAGTGTTTTTAAGAGGTGAAGAAGAAAAAGAATAATATGAAGGAGAAAGAAAAAAGAATTATTGTAAGAAGAATAAGAAGGAAAAGAAAAAATAATAATATTAAAAAATAATGAGTAAATAAAAGAAGAGGATTGCCTAAATGGTTTTAAGTGAAGAAGAAAAAGAAAAAGAAAAATAAGAAGGAAAAAAATAATAATTTTAAAAATAAAAATAATCATTGGAAGTATAAAAAGAAAAAGTATTATATGAAGAAGAAAAAAGAATTATTATAAGAGGTATAAGAAGAAAAAGTATTATATGAAGAAAAAAAGAATTATCATACGAGGTAAAGAAGAAAAAGTATTATATGAAGAAAAAAAGAATTATCATTAGCGGTATAAGAAGAAGAAGTATTATATGAAGAAAAAGAATTATCATACGAGGTATAAGAAGAAAAGTATTACATGAAGAAAAAAAGAATTATCATACGAGGTAAAGAAGAAAAAGTATTATATGAAGAAAAAAAGAATTATCATTAGCGGTATAAGAAGAAGAAGTATTATATGAAGAAAAAGAATTATCATACGAGGTATAAGAAGAAAAAGTATTATATGAAGAAAAAAAGAATTATCATACGAGGTAAAGAAGAAAAAGTATTATATGAAGAAAAAAAGAATTATCATTAGCGGTATAAGAAGAAGAAGTATTATATGAAGAAAAAGAATTATCATACGAGGTATAAGAAGAAAAAGTATTATATGAAGAAAAAAAGAATTATCATAAAAAGTATGAGAAGAAAAAGAAGGGAATACATTAAATTATAAATAATCAGAAGAAAGAGGAAAAAGAAAATCTAAAGAAAATAATAATAAAAATAAGAAGAAAAAATAATAATAAAAAGAAGAATATGAATAAAAATAAGAAGAAAAAGAAGGAGAAAAAGATAAATAATAATAATAAAAAAAAGAATAGCAATAGTAAGAAGAATAACATGAATATTAACATGGAGAAAAAAAAAGAAAAATAAAAAGTTTGAGAGAAAGGAATTGAAGAAAAAGAAAAAAATAGAATATATTGTAGTTTTAAGAAAGGATGCTAATGATTTTCCAAAAGTTAAAAATTTTGATTAAAAATATGAAGTGTTTTTCAGATATTTTAATTTTTTTAATGCTATGTCTCTTCATGATGTAGGCAATGATAGATTCCTTTTTATTATTATCTGTGAATTGCCATGACTTCTTGGGAAATATATCAGAATGGTTACCCATTGCCTCCCTCATTGGCTTTGAATTCAAAGTAGTCCTCTTAAACTACCTGCTATCCAAGTTCTGTCTGCTCTGCTATTTAACCCAGTGCTATGTAAACCCTCTGAGGCACCTAGCTCTTTTGATGTGACACTAACAGTAAAGCTTACTTTGATATTTCTTAAAGTAAGCCCAGTATATATCGGAGTCACCACAGATCAACTCCTTTTAGATCAAAAGGTGACATTAAGTTTGATTCCGATCTCTGGTATTTCTTGTCATGAACCACATAATACATACTTACAAAAACATAGATGGCATTATGTAAGAGTTCAGATATCCCATGTTTCAGTGAACATGTTAATACATGTTAATATAAATATTTCTGAAAAATGATCATTTATAGATTATTCCATGATTGATTGAATAATGCATGTTTTTCAAAAGCTGCATGTGATCATTTATTTATATGCATGTGCATATATTTGCACGCCTACACGGTGAAGATGTAGCTGTATTTATATTTACTAACTCTTTCACAGCAGGAAAATGTTGTATGAATGTGCATGCCAAATGGGTAACAAAAAAAGATAAAAGAAAATTAATTTTTAAAGAGTAATTTTTATGCTTATTTTTGCTCTAATTATTCACAACAGAGGGATAATTTGATTATTTTAGATTATAAAAATAATGAAAATAAGGAAATAAAACAAATGTTAGGTTCCTAAATTGAATAATTTGAAGAGTATGGTACTTCTTTAAGAATTTCATGCACAATGATATTATGCAAACTTTACACCAATTTGTTACCATTTTTCACCACTTTCAGAAGTATGCAAAACATAGCACTGTCTTTGGCTTGTTCTTCCAACTTTATTTGCAAGTAAATACTGCAGGAAATGATGTAACCTCATGGATTCTGGAATTGCCAGTTAATCATCTAGATCCAAACCATGAATGAATGAAGCCTGTATCACTAAAAAAGGTTTAAATTATCAACTAAGGATATCTGCTGATCTCAAATGAAACATCAATTGATGATGCCCACTATTTAATTGTTAATACGTGTGCATATGCACAGATACGTCACATATGTGGTGATCCAGTATTTTCTAGGATAAATTTATAACAAAATTGCAACAGAGTATAAAATAAATGAAAGGAGATTGCTAAACACATTCATTTATGAGTAGACTTTTGGTTAGGGTAGGTATTTTTGCTAGTATAGATTCTCATCATTCAGCAATGTCTCTTTTGGAGGTGTTTATAATGATACACACCTTGCTTTAGATTTTCTTAAAAGGTCAGAGGTACATAGATAGAATTAATCAGATAATAAAGCTTCATACATACACTTACAACTGTTCAAATCAGAAACTTTCATATATACAGAAGAAGCCATTTATTATGGTGATGGTAAAAGAGAGTTATAGTTAGAGAAATGAATTGTGTATAATCTAAAGAAGAGAGTCAGTACATATAATTCATATATATAGACGATCACAAGGGCATGAAACCCAGGGTCACAAACTCATATCAATACAACTAAGTGTATATATATATATATATATATATATATATATATATATATATATATATATATATATATATATATATATATATATATATATATATATATATATATATATATGTGTGTGTGTGTGTGTATATATATATATATGTTGAATTTAATTAATAATTTTACATAATAAAATATATATATATATATATATATATTATATATTGTGATGTCAGCAAACACTTGTTGCCACTTTTGTAATGCCAACAAATACTTGTTGTAGTAGAGACTTTGTAATCAATGATACAACTATATTAACACCGTAGAATAATACTGGTGTCAGATGCCTTCGAATAACACTCACACTAAGAGTACTTGCTTGATAATACTCGCTCGAAAAGTAACCACTGAATAGTAATCCGTGTAGTGATCGGTATAGAGAATAGTATAGAGATAGAGGATAGAGTAGAAATAGTAATCCACATAGTAATAGAGGATAGTGTAGAAATAGTGATCAAACAGAGGCCACACTAATTCTCATATATGCATTTCCTTTATGGTCATGAAATCTACTTAATTCAAAATGGGACTGCCTATGTTTTCCTCTCTGGCAATCTAGGTTCAAACTCCAGTGTCGGCAATGATACTTTATTCCTATATAACAAAATATATATATATATATATATATATATATATATATATATATATATATATATATATATATTTTTTCAGGATAACAGCTGCAACATTACTCTATTTATTGAACAATTTAGTTCATGCCACATCAACTGAAAAACTCCTACAACAAAAAATTCTCAAATTACCATATTAGTAAAAAAATGCACTCTCTTAAATTTTCAAAAAAATTCAACCTTAGCATTGCGACTACATGCTCCAAAATTTCTTATCTGTTAATAATAACACATTTCTAAAAAAACATATTTCGATTAACATTTAATCTTTTGTGTCCAGCTACTACCTGGATTTAGTAAAAAACAAATTAATTTCCATGCCTGAGGATGGCTGTAAGAACAGCTGAAAGTACTAGCAAAATAAAAAAAAGACCTTATACAACTTGAAGTTATATAAAACAAGGATCATAACATTCATCGAGAGGTTCGTTGGTTAGTGTAACTTTAATAAATTTGTTTGCGAAGATGTTTTTCACCATTTATATCATTAAATTTACTAATCTACTTTTTGTATGAATGATTCATGTAATACAAATTGAATTACACCAAAATGTTGTATGTATATATATATATATATATATATATATATATATATATATATATATATATATATATATATATATATATATATATATGTATATATATATATATATATATATGTATGTATATATATATATATATATATATATATATATATATATATATATATATATATGTATATATATATATATGTATATATATATGTATATATATATATGTATATATATATATGTATATATATATATATACATATATATATATACATATATATATATATATATATATATATATATATATATATATATATATATATATGTGTGTTTATATATATATATATATATATATATATATATATATATATATATATATATGTGTGTTTATATATATATATGTTTATATATATATGTATATATATATATATATGTATATATATATATATATGTGTGTTTATATATATATATATATATATATATATATATATGTATATATATATATATATATATATATATATATATATATATATGTATATATATATATATATATATATATATATATATATATATATATATATATATATATATATATATATATATATATATATATATATATATATATGTATATATATATATATATATATATATATATATATATATATATATATATATATATATACAATTATCATATATATATATATATATATATATGATAATTGTATATTAATCCCTCTTTTATAAAAGTTTTGTTGAAGATGACTGATAGGGTAATGTGATTAAGCTTTTTATTTCATTTTAATTTTCTATTTTTCTTGTGTATGCGTTTTCTTTTCTGGACGTAAAGTGTGTAAAAACTGTCCAAAAGTTCTGCACACATGAGTGCTTTTGGCTATTCTTTTAGCCATCATCAAGGGCGATTTTTATTTTTTATGTAACTGAATCTGTGGGATTTTTATGCATGTATCTAAAGTTATAGGAATATTTTATTTTCTAATCACAGTCAGCACATTTTACTGTTTTCATAGTTAATATTGTTGAGTGTTGGCTTTTTCTTCTTTATTATTAGGGTTTCCATTATTTTTCCTTTTTTTTACATGTGAATGAGGCAATTATACATGTATTTTCTATTAATATGTTGCCGATGGAGTTTGGTAGGTTTCTGTGTATGCTTAAATGAGATTTAATTGTGCTATGGTCAAATAGGTGTAACGTGAGTCATCTAAAAAGGCATGTAGTGGTATATCCAATATAATTATTCATTAGTTTGATCGTTTAAACATTAAACAAAAATGATTTTGTTGAGGTTTTCTCAATTAAGTAAGCAATCAGTTTTTGTCTGGAATTAAATGGAATTTTTTTCCTCTCCTTTTTGATATTTTATTTATTTAAAACTGTATTTCGGCCACTCCATTCTCAGGTTTTCATCAGGATTACCCATTATCTTCCATGCATATCCAGGTAAACTGTGCCTGTTATTCTGTAACCCGTGGGTGGCTTCTGGGCCTTGAACAGGGTGAACATCACATGTAAAAAAAAAATTTTGTTTTTTATTATCTGATTTCTGGTCTGTATAGGTTTTATTTTTATTTTTACTTGAGCCTCCTTGCCAACTCAATGAGTCTAGATTTCAGTTTTGATTTTGTCTTTTTTTTTTTAAAGTATATCTTTGTGGAACTGCAAAGTCCTCCCAGACAAGTTGGGTTTTTTTCTATACAGCTATTACTTATCTTCACTTGCTTATTTGTTTTTTTAGGGCGCTTTTTTTCCTTAATTTAAAATATTTTATTTTTATCTTGCTAACTGCATTACATTGTGGAAAATCACAGAAGATTGGTGATGTTTTTGAGATCATGGTAGATTTACTATGGTTTTTCTTTGATGTAGTACAATATTTACGGAAACATTCTGGCTCCAACTGGGTCTATGAATTATATTTTTTTTCTAAAAACGGTCGTACATACTGTTTTCTTTACTCTCATGAAAAAATTGGGATTGAAATTCAAACAAACTTGTAATCAAATATTGATTATCTATAAGCATATCTTACTTTTATCAGTTATATCTTAAATTACACCCATACACTACTGATAAAAACAGTCTTTTGTATACATACACACACACACACACACACACATATATGGTCAAATCAGATTGAAGGTACCAGTTCCTATTCAATCACCAGAATCAAGTAATCTCAAGCCTGGTCAATAATGAGATTGAAGGTTGCTTGTAAGAAGTGGTGGAGGTCATTTCTTTCTGATATGATTTGAAGATTAACATCATCACCTGTATTTCACCATCAGACTACCTAAATCATATAAATCACAGGCAGACTCCAATTACCTTGACTGGTTCTTGTCCTTGGATCCAGGCTGTTTGATGCTAAGAGTTCCCACCATAGTGTTGTACAATCTATGTAAGACAACTGTGTGTGTACCATCAGGTTTCTATAGTTTGGTAAGGAGACTGTCTTATCAGCTTGATATATTATTAATATAGACAGTGTTGATTCTTATGTCTACAATCTCCCTCTCCCTCTCTCTCAATATATATATATACATATATACCATTTTAAAATAAAACTGAAAAATAATGTGATTATATAGGGATTGTTGATTCTGCCTAGCATGGCTATCAGTGCACTCTACCCAGGATCAGTGTTGTTCCCTGTACTTAGGATTAGAGTGTAACATCTACACATACTGATGAAATATATATATATATATATATATATATATATATATATATATATATATATATATATATATATATACTAACAGCCTTCACCCACTCACAATCACTTCACAAAGTAAGATATATTCACTCCTTGAAATCTTTGAAACAAAATTTTTAAATGAAAATTTCATTCATAAATTGGTTTGTTATAGTTAAGGAAAGTTTTACAAATAGATGCCAACTTGTTGAAGGCCAAGTAAAATGCAAATTTCAAACACTTTTCTTCCCTATATAACATAATATTCCTAAACTGAACTATTTTTGATATGAAGATCAAAACAATCCTCAAATAAAAGAATAGTAATGAAGGACAGTTAATGAAATAAAATCTTTTAAAATCAATATGCAAATTAGTTAAACCTGAAGAGTGATATTGCCTAGAAGTAGATGATATATAATACAGATATTGAGCTTTTAGTATGCAAAACTTTAGATACTTTGACAGTTATGGGGACTGTGGGCAATTTTTGCCCTGGTGTCATCCCCACCTTAAAAAGGACCTTGTATCACATCTTGTCTCAGTGGGGAGACAGAGTAAATACCGTGTGTAAATTACTCTTTGGAGTAGTTTCTAACACATTACTTATCATCTCTCAGTTATGTCTCTGTCTTTGGGCAGAGTGCACTCAGGGGCAGCTTCATCAAAGGACAGTGTAACAACTGAGGAAAATTGCTCGGGCTCCTCATATTAAACTAACCTTGTGTCACAACCATGTGGAGGTTGAGTAAATGCAAATTATTATAAAGTAGTTTGTATCACGTTTATTTATCATCACTCGGTTATGTCTCTGTCTATGGTCAGAGTGCACTCAAGAGTGGCTCTGTCAAACAGGAAAATTATACTGATAGGTGCTGGCCCTGGGGAACAGCTGCTCAAGTCTGTGTCCTCTCATTGCACTAAAGAGAGAGATTGGTGCTGGCACCGAGGCCAGCACAAATGAAGATTGTGGGGGCTCAGTGAATTTTTGTTCCTAGCCCGGGTGTATGTGCTTGGGCTCCCCACATTAAACCGACCTTGTGTCACAACGTGACTATGTGGGGGTTCAAGTAAATACCAAAGTTGAGTTAGGGCTTTTTACTCACAGAATTCGTAGGAGAATTGAACTCCATAAAGGTATATATAGATTGTATAATATAGGTTTTACTTAATTAGCAATTATGTTTCTCTACTCCTCCCTAACTATTGTGATGATGGCCAAACCAAGACTCCTCCACAGGAGCTAGCTTAAATGCTGCTAGATAGAGCAGCTTTTAAGCTAGTTTATAATAAAACATACACTGCAATTTTGGATACAAAAGGAAAATAAGAGTTACTCCCCTTGAACCCTGAAAGCAATGATAATGGCTAGTATAATGTATTAATATATATTTTTAGCTGCACATAATCTGGCAGCACTGAATCCAAGCTAAACAATAATTGTTTCCTGAACCTTACTTTTCTAGGGCTTTTGAATGAGCTATGAATCATTGAACTTGGACCAGTGGGAGTAGCGTAGTTGCTTGGACACATACATGCACAAAAACACACAAATACACAGTACTTTATATATAAGATATATAAAATTTCAGATATAACTAAATCTGTAAAAAGAACAATATGAATAAAGACATAAGGAAAATCTTAGCTGATGTGTTTTGTCCTCTGATGGATTTTATCAATGGAAAATAATTCTGAAGCAAGTGTATCTGAAACAAACTGTTACATCTGTTCCTCAATACATTGGGGGAAATTTCTACAAATTTATAAAAATGTTATCTATAAACACAAAAAGGATCATATACACAACATTTTATCAAATGCATTGGTCATACATAAAAAAAAATTCAACCATAACTACAATCTAAAGAAGGTCACGCTTATTAAAAGAGAAAATAACTAACTTAGACAAAAGATTTTTGAAGAGTGCTGCTATTGAAACTTACCAAAATATAAATCAGCACCTCAGATTTTTTTCAATATCTCCATTCCTGAAAGAAATACTCCTTTCCCAAGCCAACATACATGACTATAAATATATCTAATATGCAAATTAATCTTAATGTAAAATAATATTTAAATTATAAAAAAATTCAACAACATTTATTACATTGCATCACACAGCATCCTTTATAATTTACCTACACTTTTCAGATAGAAGTCTTGAAAAACTAACACTTTTTACTTTTTCTTATAAATACTTGTTGCAAAATAAAATCCTTGCATTTGCCTTGATAAAGTCTGTCAGAGGATGAAATACATCAGCTAAAAAGTTTTCCTTTTTCCTGTATTCATATATATATATATATATATATATATATATATATACTTATGTGCCTACTTTAATATAATAATATAGTCTAAAATATTGGATCTGTTTGTTTTGCAGTGATCCTAGCAGGAGATTAGTAAAGTTTTGAGAGGTTTCAAAAAATAGCTTTGAAATATAAATTGCAAAAAAAAAACAGGTTATAAAAATTTTCAATATTTTCTTTCTCTGTGTATATATATATATATATATATATATATATATATATATATATATAATATGCACATAGGTATATCAATAAGTCCTCAGCCAAATGATGAAAAAAGTATTTGGAACAAAAGATGGCAAATCATGAACTTTGGTCAAACAGGATATTTATAGAAATGTTCCATCTATGGCAAAATTGAAGATTTCGTATGCTAAAATTTAATAAAGGCTTTTTCCTTCTCTTGATGCAACAAAGTCTACTTACTTTACAAGGAGTTCATATTTCTCTATGAATTTCTGGGAGGAGAAGGAGGTATCATTCTTTACATTATGACTAATTTTATCATCTTTGTTGTTATTACAACATTTCATCTGTTGTGTCTTCCAACCTTCTTCAGATTTCTGTTGATCTGGGTGACCTTCAAGAAATTTTGAACTAAACTCTTTATTTAATCTATGAGGTAGTTTTTTCTCATTCCGCTGTCCACATCAAGGGATATCTAATCTTGTTCTTATTTAGTATTTGTTAGCTATTGATTGCCTTATTTTTGTTTTTTTTTACAGTAATGTTCACCCTGCACTTGAGGTAAAGAGTATAATGATGTTCACCCTGCACTTGAGGTAGAAAGTTACAGACTAAGATGCACAGTTTATGGATATATGTGGGTAAGATAATGGGTAACTCTAGATTTGAACAGGTTAAGATTATAGTGATCTGGGAAGCATCCTCTTGGAAGTTGGTTCCACAAATCAGTGGATCATAAAAAGAAGCACCTCAAGTGGAACTTACATCTTACAAATGGAATATGAAGAGAATGAGCGTTTTGCTAAAATGTGTGTGACATGGTGCATTTTAGCTGTGAAGGTAAGAACTAGTAGAACTAAGGAATGCAGTTTGAACATTTTCCATGGAAATAGCAATAGAGTAGTGAGAGGCTTGCAACATTTCATCTGTGGGGGTGGGGTGTATGATAGAAAATAATTCATCGCCCATGGGGGAACGAAGATGCTTTTATACTCTATCGAGACTGGAAAATGAAGAGTGATTTCATTTAAGTTTGCATTACCCAGTCCAGATATTGAACTCAGAATTATTATGCCACCAAATTCACAAGCAAAACTTAAATCTATTGGGCCTAATATAAATAATGTAAATAAGGAGTTAGTACATTTATATACTTGTAATATCTGAAAAAAGCTACATACTACAAATATCTATTGATCTATTAATCACAGACCATTACTAACATTTTGTATATGAATGCCATTTCTACTGCCAGTTGTCAAAAGCATCGGAATCTGTGTTGGAAAACTGATTACATCAATACTGAGCTGACCAAGGCTACAAATTTACGCTAAGGCTCAGAAAAGCTTAAGATTTTCTAAGGAAAAAAGGAAAAACAAAAAAAAATAACTGAAAGATTAGTTACACTCTCTGTAATTGAGATATTTTCATATTGGCTTGTCTCAAAGGGTTGAACTCATAAATATGTTGTCTTTTTTTGTGGGGGAGACGGCTTTTGGAGAAACTTTCATTGGATAACCATTATTTGCTGATACAGTCCAAAGAAATGATGCCTTTTTCAAAATGCTCTCATGTTTTTGATGTCTTTGACAGACAAAAACGAAAAAACATATTTATTTTAGCTAAAAGTCTAATAAGAATATGAATACAGATATACAAGATCAGTGAAGAAAGTATCTGGCCTGCATAGAGTAATGGCTCCTTAGTCCACTTCAAACTACACACACCATTTCACACTTCATGCATTTGTCAGAATCCCTTCCACTTTTCAGAAGTGTTTGTAAAGTCTCCGACGCAGCAAGCTGTTTCATCAAATATGCATTTGAATTTATTTTGTGTGGTCTTGTTCCCTTTAACTATTACACATGACATCACTTTAAACTGCTTCAAACAGTCTGCTCTTTACAAAACATCAGGATGGAGCCAACAGAATCTGAAAGGACATGGTTTCTGATAATGACAGAAATAGCCACACATACTTGAACAAAACAAGCAGAACAAACATGGCCTTTGGACAGTTTATCCACAATTTTGATCCTGATATACAACATCTTATTTGAAAATTGGAAAAATACAATAAAATATTAAACAGGCTGACCTTGGTTAAATTTAATAAAGCTTGTTTAGATAAATACGTTTCTCTCTCTCTCTGTATATATATATATATATATATATATAGCATGTCTGTATATAAATATATAATATATATATATATATATATATATATATATATATATATATATATAGTATGTATATATAAATATATATATATATATATATATATATATATATATAGCATGTCTATATATATATATATATATATATATATATATATATATATATATATATATATATATATATATATATACAATTTTTTATATATATTATTTATATATTATATATGCATGGTACTTATTGGAAAGCACTCAATATCAGTGATAGAGCTAACATATTTAGTTGCATTGGTGTGAGTTTGTGACCCTGGGTGTCACACCCTTGTAATCATCAGACAAATGCAATGGCATGAAACCTAGGGTCACAAACTCATATCAATGCAAGTAATATATATATATATATATATATATATATATATATATATATATATATATAAATATATACCTAAAGAAATGGATTTATTTTTTATTTATTAATCCAACAGATTTTATTACTTAAATATTATTTTAGTAGATACTCATATTTGAATAGATGCTTTGTTTATTGAACAGTTTATGTTTAAATATGTTGGAAACTTAAATCAATGTTCATAGTTTGATAAGAGAGAGCATTCATTTTTCACAACAAATACTTATCTTTAAAATATCAAAAAATAAAACTTACCCATTTATCAGAAAACATTATTATTCAGTATTATGGACTTAATCTACTCTTTATAAGCCAAACATTATATATATATATATATATATATGTAAAATATAGAAAATAGGAAGGAACTGGTTAGGTAAATAATCCAAAGTCCCTTAGTATTTTAGAATTATTTTTAAAAAATAGTAAGATATAAAAGAGAGTAAATATAATTTTTTATTTAAAACAAAAATCGCTTAAGAAGTCTTTAAAAAATTTATCTTCCGTTTCTTTTTTCACTTTGACATCTACGAAAGTAACTCTATACTGATACTTATTATTAACACCACCGCCTTATCAAAAATCCTTCGCCCTAGCTGTTACCATGAAAATTTTGATTTCATTTTAAAACACGTATTTCAGAAACTTATTCAAAAAAATTTCTAAGATGGAACAGAGCTTATTTTAACTTTTAATTTAAATAATTATATTGAAGTTTTCCTCTTGTTTTTTGAAACATATATATTTATATATATTTAAATAAATAATATATATATATATATATATATATATATATATATATATATTCATGCACATACACATCTATATACAGTGGAATTTCGGTTCATGAATTTAATTTGTTCCTGAAGGCCGTTCGTAACCCGAAATGTTTGTAAACTGAAACTATTTTTCAATAGGAATCAAAGTCCCAGTACAAATAAAACTGGAATAAAAAGCATAACACAACATATGAATGTATACAACATTCCGTTTGGATTAACTCAGTTTGGCAATGTTGTTCGAGAACCAAAATTTTATTCGATAACCAAGACCTTTTCATCTCTAATTTTCTGTTTGAAAACCAATTTATTCAATATGTGAGACATTTGAGAACTGATGTTGCACAGTATATTCATATTTTGAACAAAATATATATACATACATATATATATATATATATATATATATATATATATATATATATATATATATATATATATATATATATATATATATATATACATACACACAGAGGTTGCAATAGATGAATTGTCGTCTAAATTACACAAAAATGAGAATAACACTGACATCTCATTTTAACAGATATATTTGCCAAAATTAAACAAAAACATCTTGAAATATTAAAGAGTAAATATATTCAATAAAATCGCCATTTTATTTCATCATGGCCTCCAGACAACTTCAGAACCTCTTTTATGTTCATATAATTTTTTATTTAAATTCCTCAATGTTTCTCCTATATATTCCTTGTGTCAACCATTACAGGTGAATTACAAGTAAATTCTGCCTTCAAATTTATTTTTTATTTTGTATTAATTTTTTTATTGTTTTAGTAGTTGCAATAAATTTCATGTTAGATAAATTCTTTTCAGTTGTAGCTGTGATAGAGGTGGTAGGGACAATAATATATTTTAATTCATTGGGTTTTCTGATACATAAACTATATCATATTCTCCCATACATACATATAAATATACATCTCTCTCTCTCTCTCTCTCTCTATCTCTATATATATATATATATATATATATATATATATAAACTCAACCATGTCTCTCAAAATACTTCTCATTACCCCTCTGTTAAATTACATAAACTTACACTACCCATCAAAAGTGTAAATTTTCATTTCATTTTTCGTTTCATCTTTTGGAAGTGCTATCTGATGATCCAGTATCCTTTAAAAGAGCTCTGGTGAAATAAATTATTATAATGGAACCTTAAAGTGGTCTGTTTTTCTTTAAAATATATATATATATATATATATATATATATATATATATATATTTTATCATAAATACCAATAAAGGTGTTGAACATGCAAGTAATAAATGCACAATAGTGCTCAATGTCTAATCATATTTAATTTAAAGAAACTTCACATTGATTTTCACTGGAAAAGGTTTTCAGACTGTAAGTGCTGTTTCTTTCTCATTTTTTAAAATCATTTCCTCCATGCAAGGCGATAGTGAGACAAAAATGCAAATGGTTTCTGAAGGTGAAAGAAATGAGAAAGACATCAGTGAGGAGGAAGGACAATAAAAGAGCAGGTTTCAGAAAAACAAACAATGGCGATTGATGGGAAAAGATGGAAAAATGAACAAATGTGTGAGGCTTAGATTGTACTTTACAAAGACCCTTGCCAAAGGGCCACCTTTCAAATGGATATTTACAGACTTGAGTATAAACCCAATCAATGACATGCAGATGCTTCGTGATGCCTGGGGTCAACTCTTTGATTGTATTCTCCTAAGACTCAAGTACAGGGTGCCTATAGAGCCGAGTACTGAGAAGAGAAAACCTTTTAAATATATAAAAACAGATGAAATGTGAAATATGCACTTTTATTCAAATTAAATATAAATTAAATTTTTATTTCACACTTTGATTAGATACCCTCTTGATATGGATACCCATGGTTGTCACACCCTTCTGCCCCACCCACCTTCTGCATAATTTACTTTTTTAGAATCACACATCACCTGGATCCATGTTTACCTTTTCAACTTTCATGCAACCCAGTCATGAACTATGTGAAGCTCTCTCACATAAACTGAACCTACGTTTGCATTTTGACTTTTGTATAAATCAGACATATGTTTGTCTTTTTAAATCTGTGGTAAAACTAAGCATATGTCTACCTTTTTATCTCAAATGTAAATCAATGTCTACTATTTAGGGGCTTAAGACTACATCATTGAAACACCAGTTAAGCAATATCGAGCCTGAACAATACCTAGATGGGTGACTGTTTGGGAATACCATCTTCTGTAAGTTTATGTAGGGAGTGTAATGTTTAATGGTTTGGAATTGTTAATTGGAGAGCTGAGTTCCAATTTCCATTGGGGTATTCACTTATGTGCAAATACACTTGAGAAATGTATGAATCCACTTCTTCCCTCTCCAGCTATGGGTTAATTAGTAAAACTTCTATCATTAAACCATTATTATCTAAAAAAAAAACCACATTCTTACAATTTAGATTTATTTTCTGGCTTTAAATAACCTGCAAAGGGTTGATAAAGGTTGAATTAATTAAATCTAATTTTTGAAATCTAGTGTAAACTGGACCTATTTATACTATTTTGACACTAGTATAAGTCAGACCTATGTTTGACTCTAGTGTAAGTAAAAACTATATCTACCATTCTCACTAGTATAAATCAAACCTATACCTACTATTTGACACCTGTTCAAACTGGATATGACTATCTTTTCTACTCTAGTTTAAACTTATCATATATGTACTTTTTGACTCAAGTTAAAACCAAACCTCTGTTTACCAATCTGTTCATTGTGATTTTTATCCTATTAGATTTATATTTGACATTATCTAACCCAACATAGATTGATATATCATTAAATTAAGCACTCCAAATCAACACACAATTCGTCCTGGGTATGATGATAAACTGCATCCGCGTCCAGGGTAAGACGATAAAGTACATCCAACTGCAAGGCCTCTCATCAGGAGGCTTTGAGGAGTGTGGAACCTCCTCTTAATTGCTGGTGTTCCCAGGTCCACCCTGACCCGGAGTGGTAGCACCTGTTAGGGTACCAGCTATGGGCAAATAGTTAACCCAGAAACTGAAGTAAAAGGCATTATAAAAGTGTAAAAATAGGTTTTAATACCAGAAATACTTTGTAAAAAATTATTACCAGAAATAAATTTTTGAAGAAAAAAAAATATATTACCAGCAATATGTTTTTGAAAAAAACTATTACCAGCTATAAATTTTTGGAAAAATAATATTACCAGCTATAAGTTTTTGGAAAAATAATATTACCAGCTATAAGTTTTTGGAAAAATAATATTACCAGCTATACATTTTTGGAAAAATAATATTACCAGCTATACATTTTTGAGAAAAATAGAAATTTTTGACAAAACAAAAATTTTACAAAAAAAAAAAGTTGTTGGCATTAAATGACCCATTGAAGTTGATATGCTGTAAAACAAAACAAACCAAACCAAACCAAACCAACACAATAATTTTCTATATATGGTAATGAATAACATGCAGTCCTATGCTGATCTGCTGTTTGACTATTGTGCAAATTAGGATTCATCAAAAATAATGACAGTGGGCCAACAAAACTTCAAGTCTGTTTCCTATCTCAGTCACCTATTGTTATTGAAGTTGAATAATCTTTATACATTTTTCCTTGTTGCCACATTTTAGCTGCTCCATTTTATAGTCCTTCAGAAAATGTTTATTTGCTGCCATTTTAAATCTACTTTCAACCATCTTCTAGTGGGAGAGAACTTATTTTTTTCTCTTACACATAGGGAGAGTGTATGAGAATGCAAACTGTGATAATAATTCAAACAGCACAAGTAATGAGTTCAGGGTTTGAACAACTCTTAGAATGATAATGACTTCACATTTATAGAAGGAAATTTAAAAAAAAATGAGAACCAGAACTTGAAGAAAACCTAAAATTATCCCACAGCTGTTACCATGTTAAGTCATGGAAAACAGGACAGACTCAAGTTTGAGAGAGAGAGCTGACATGATAGGTGACTGGCATTTATTAGGTACCAGAAGATAGAAGAAGAGAAAGAGGTTAGGAAGAAAAGGGACATAGCAGGGGTGAGAATCATGTTTCTTAACATTGAGTAGGGAGCATACATTAAACTGTAATGCAAAGTGAGTATATATTAAAACAATAATGTAACAAAAGGGTTGAATGAAATTATTGATGGTTGATTTTATAACAACCCAAACTTTGTTGGTCAATTTTCATATGTGGCACACAGTGAGGTTTGAACTCATTACTCAATATTAATTGTCAACCAGACAAACTTTGCTCACCATTATCCCATGCAAAGGTACCTAGGAGTTAAAGATCATGACTTTTTTCATTCTTCATAAAATTAGCAGTGAGGTTTGAACTCAGTTCTCAGTATAAATGGTCTCACTAGCCCCACTAACAATTATCCCATGATGAGGTGCCTAAAAGTTATTTTGTTTTCATTTTTCATAACATTTGTAGTGAGGTCTGAACTCGTTTCTCAGTATTGATGGTCAACCAGACTAACCTCACTAAAAATTATACCATGCCAACTTGCCAAGATGTTAATGGTAACCATATTTTTTTCTTCTTTATAAAATTAGCAGTCAGGTTTGAACTCATTTACTCAGTATAAGTGGTCAACCAGATTAACTTCACTAAAAATAATATCATGTTGAGCTGCCTTGAAGTTAATAATAACCTTTATTTTTCATTCTTCATGAAATTATCAGTGAGTTCTGAACTCACTTCTTAGTATTAATGGTCAACCAGATTAGCTTCACTAAAAATTACACCATATTGATGTGACTAGTGACCATATATTTTTTCATTCTTCATAAAATTAATATTGAGGATTGGACTCCCTACTCAGCATTAATGGTCAAGCAGACTAACCTTGCTAATTATTATTCCATGTCGAGGTGTCTGGAAGTTAATGGCAACCTTATTGTTTTTTCAGTCTTCATAAAATTAGCACTTCTTTCTTTTTTATCCAGGCTGCATCATCTAATTTGCTTGTGTCAATATTGTGCAAAAATATTGATCTTATTTGGATTTACAAGGAATTATATGGAAAACATTGAGCAATCGTATTGATTATATGAGTGAATGGGAAGTGCATTGAGGAGATAGAGCGAATCATACATATAACGTTGTGTTATAATATTGATTGCATTGGGATGGTGTGGGGGGTTGTAGAGAGAAGTGTTCCATCGAGTGTTATCTGAAGATCTTTTGCTAGCTTCTCATCTTCTACTGACAAGCCGAAGAAGAGAATCACTCTCATTGTGAGATGGTTCCGTTGTTTTGTTGGCAATGTCACTCAGTTGATTAAAAGACAGCCCGGAACACGTCTGCCTGTCAGCTGCAGACAGCCGGTGACTCTGCGTAGAACAGTAAAGGGAAGTTCTTACTGGAACCGTACACGCACCTGTCATTGGCATGTATACAATTTCTGATATATGCACAAACACACACACACACACACACACACACACATATATATATATATATATATATATATATATATATATATATATATATATATATATGTATAAGCCACCCACTCTTGTTAGACTGCTGCTTGTGTGTCTGTGGGGGAATCAGTTGGCACTGACAGAATGTGACACAATCGGAGGAGAGTTCCAAATTACTCGTTTGTTTCAAAGAGGCAAAAGGAAGGAGAAACCTTTTACTAGCTATTGACTTCCCGTCTGAGTACTTGCTCCTCTCATTCTTCTCCCTGTCCTTCCTGGCAATCTGACCAGTATATATATATATATATATATATATATATATATATATATATATATATATGCATTTTACATGTGTATCTGTGTATATGTGTGTGTGTGTGTATGTATGTATGTATATATATATATATATATATATATATATATGTATTTATTTATATATATATATATATATATATATATATATATATATATATACCCAAATATATATATATATATATATATATATTGTATATGTAGTATATATATATATGCATGTCTATTTGTGTATATTTATGTGTATATATATATATATATATATATTATATATATATATATATATATATATGCATGTGTATTTGTGTATATATTTGTGTGTATATATATATATATATATATTGTATATATATATATATATATGTATGTGTGTATATATTTGTGTGTATATATATATGTGTGTGTATATATATATATATATATATATATGTATATATATATATATATATATGCATGTGTATTTGTGTATATATTTGTGTGTATATATATATGTGTGTGCATATATATATATATATATATATATATATACCTATATGTGTGTATATACATACAAACACATACATACATATATGTGTGTGTGTGTGTGTATTTTATTTTTTGTTGAGAAAGAGTGTGCCTTTTAGCATTTTCCACATTATGCTTTAGTTTTGCCCTATGGCCTAATAATATGCAGTAAATATTATTGTTGCTATTATTATTATTCTCTCTTTTTAAATTTTTTTCAACAAACCATTTTACCTATACACATATATATATATATATATATATATATATATATATATATATATATTATATATGATGTGTTTATATGCATGCATGTATGAATAAAACTGAATGAGTACCCAATGGAATCTTATTTCTTCTCTTATATGCAATGTGCCTTCAGGACATTGGAGAGCAATTCTATCTTTTGTATTTTCTGTAATTATTTCTGTTTGTTAGCTCTCTTAAATCTTGCCCATAAACCATTTACTCAAGCTCGCTAGGTAGGTTATGCATTGTTTTTATCTGTTCCTTTTGCTTTCAATCTGTCTTGTGAGTATCAAATTTTGAAAGCAATCTTTCCTCATTGTGTGCTCCAGAAATTTTAACTATTTCTTCCTAATGTTAAGTATAAGTGTCCTTTTTGTTTTCATATCTATAAGACAGTTTTGAAAAGCTTCTACTTGTTTCCCCTGTGATTTAATTTGGCAAAATTTACATTAGGAAACAAAATATAATTCAAGTTAAGTTTCTGAATGTTTGATGTTTGCATTAACTTTATCCTTATAGAAATTAGATTTAAAATTATAAAATACAACACCAAAAAAATAAAAAGAGGTACATATAAATAACAATTCAAAACTAGGCTTGTTATATTAGGTTATTACATAGATTCATTGTTTTCTGATGTTCTGCAAATGATCTTGAGGAATAATCTTTCAACATTTTTTGCTTCTTAGTAAATCTGGTCATCCTTTGACACTGTTGCCTAATGTTACTGAAATTTTATTTCAGCTTAGACAATCTTTTAAGATGGAGTACCAAGTAGACAAAACTGAGCATGTTCGACATCATCATCTCATTGCTTTTAATCAAGGTCACAAAGCCACTAAAGGTGCTCGAAACATATGTGCTGTGTATGAAGATGAAATGCTTCAATCTCCGGATTTAACCCCTTCAGACCACTGCCTTTTTCATTTACTTTCTAACAATTTGAGGGTGTTTCATTCAACAATGACGTGGAACTTAAAATATGGTTTAATGAAATTTTAAGTCAAAATCTACTGATTTCTATCTTCAAGGCAGTGAAAAGTTAGTGGATTGTCTGCAGGATGTTATAAACAATGATGGGGAATACCATGTTGAAAGATTCATCAGAACTATTAATAAATAACAAGTATTAAAATAAATGATAAAAAAGAATGAATTTATGTAACAACCCAATATTATCCAACAAACTCTATAACCAATGTACTTGAAAGAGATGTATCCAATCTATATTATAGAAGAAGAACTAATCCATTGTATGTTGCATATTTTCTGCATGTGACTTTGCATGTGCATATATAATATATATGAGCATGTCTGTGTTATAATACATGTACGGTAGCATGAAAAAACGAATGGGGCAACATCAGCACTGGCAAGGCAAAAACAAAAGGTGACAGGAATTGTAAATATAAAATTTGTTTGCATTGCCAATACAGCAGATGTGAGCTGAAGTGTTTCTAAATGTAGCCAAGAGAGGTGGCTTTGTAGTAAGAGTAGAATTGGTAAGGGCTGGAGTTGATGTGTTTGTTGGGTTAATTGACAGAGTTCATGGTGATGATGTCAAGAGAGGCCTGGAGTGGATTAATGAAGCTGCAAATCTGACTTGGTTGTTTATGGGTGGTTTTCTTAAAGCAAACATGGTGGTTCCCAGTCTTTTACCATCTCATGTTTTTTTTTCTTTGGCAGCAAAATTTGTGATCAATTTTGTTTTATACTTTTTTGAGGGGATTTGTTTCATGGGCCAGATGTGATGCATAGAGCCCCTGCGCGGAGGATGGCTTCTTTTTTATTTTTGTTTTACCTACTTAGCATTCGCATCCATCTGTGGTAACTGGTTAATTCATAATTCTTTTTTCTTCCTCTTTCCCTCCTGTTTTTCTTTTTTCATCATTTTGTATTTCCATATCAAACAACTTTAGTGGGTTATTTTATTTTTTTTAAGTAATGTCTGTCCTGTATGCAATTATTAAAATAAATAAAATTCCAAACTGAGTCAAAATTAGTTAAATTTTTTGTATTATTTGTAATGTATTCCTATGTTCACTGCTCACTAGCTAAACGTAAAGGACAGGAAAAATAGTCACGTGTAATAGTAACTTTAAACTTAGTGCCGTTGACTCTGACTTGAACAAAAAACTTTCAGCAAAGTTTAAACTTCATGCCCACCTAAAAACAGTGTGTCAAATGGATGGTCATTCCTTCAAAACAACTATTATTGTATATGCTTTTGACACCCTTGGCAATCTTTATTGTTTTAAAAAGTGATGATTAGAATTTTAATAAACCCAAACAAATAAAAGTGGATTTATATATTTCCTTTGTTCTTGAGAATTGACAACAATAATTTGTTGATATTTTTATAAAATTATGAATAAAAAAACTTGTTTTCATAGTTATTTATAAAATGGTAAATAATAAATATGGCATTATACTTGGTTTATATATTTTGATAATTTTGCAATTTCTTATAAATTTGGTAATAAATAGATTTCTTTTCAAATTTATTTCTTTATAAAATGCTAAATAATAAATATCCCATTGTACTTGGTTCACATATTTTTATAATATGGTAAATAAACATTGCCAAAAAAAAGTCTAAAATGTATACAGTAATAGTGGTGTCAAAGGAATAACTGTATTTTTGACATACCATTCTTTTTTGCATACATGAACGGTTAGTCATTGCCAAACTTTCATTTTTCTTACAAAGAGACTTTATTGAAATGTTGTTCATTATTCCAATTTGCATTCTTCAAATAATCTGCATTACTCCAAAATCAAAATTTGCCCAATGTTTTGATTTTATTTTTTACTATTTTTCTCTTGTACCATTTTTTTGTATCTTACTCTTGATTAAGACAATGCTTGCTAATGAACACCACTACGTCCATTAAGTTTAATAAATATTATTGTTGACTTTGTTGAAGAAAGATATTTCAAGAAAATTAGTTGATGGTGGCCACATTGAAGTTTCTTCAAACAAGAGAGTAAAAATGAATACCCAAACAATAGCATATATTTAACAGCAACATGTAGCAAAATATATAGAATAAATTCAAAAGGGACGACTGAAGATGAATGTCTAGAGATGTCCTTTTTCATACTATGCATGTACAAAGATCATATAAAAGATTGCAAAAAACTTAAATTTTGAGAGGAATTCATTATTGGTTTGGTAGAACTATTAGGTATACTTGTATGTGATCAAGTGAGCTTAGAGCACTTGTATGTTATGTACTATTATATTCAATGTGGTTCACTGGAGATTAATGAGTGCTCTAAAGGAGAAATGAAACATGTCCTCTCTTTGCAGATTCCTGTGACTGAAAGAAAGAAATTGTATCTTTTCTTATAGAGTACTTCTGGCAATGACATCAAGCAATCATTAGCAGAAGATCTTTGACTGACAAGTGGGGGTAATACTTATTTGATTCTCATATTGTCCCTTCTTGCCATATTAGTTCTACTCTACATTTGAATGGAAGCAGAGGAACCATAGCCATAGTTATTTAAAAAACCACTTGTTTTATAGACTAATCAAAAACATTTGATAAAGTACAGCACAAAGATTTGCTTGTACTGCTATGCAAACTTGATTTATTTGGGAAAGATATTAGGATAATCCAGATACTGGGAATAAACCAAGTGTATGTGAATAGAAAATGAATTTAGTAAGTCTATAAATATAGAAAAGGGCTTAAAACAAGGTTGTGGCTTTACACTGGATTTATTCAACCTTTACACTCTGTTAATCCTAAGAAAACTTGAAGGATTTATTATTGGTGGGCACAATTTTAGCAACATAAGATATGCAGATAGCACAGTGTTGATAACAGATACAGAAAAAAACTGCAGTAAAAGAAGGAAATAACCATCAATTGTAAGGAGACAGAAAGTGGTGTAATGAATATGCATACACCTGGGTTCCCCTTCACAGTAATATGATTGGCTGGTGTCAGCCATAAATACAGACTGATATGGAGATACATGGACGATGCCTATTGGCTACGCCTATTGACTTTGCCTATTGCCTACCACTATGACGAGGACCAGTCTATTACTGTTGCCTGCTAGTTTGTCCTACTCGGTTACAGTAGTCTAAAACCACTTTGCTACTTCGAACAAATATATCCCTTTTCCGGGACATATCAGAAAGTATGGTTGTCATCAAAAGGAATAGCCCAAAATGCAAGCTATGAATTAAAGATCAAACAAGTACAGAAATTTAAGTACCTAGCAAGTGTTTTAGCCGTAGTTGGGAAATGTAAAACTGAAATTCGAAATCACACTGGAGTATCAAAAATGCATTTCAAAAACTAAAAGTATTTAGAAATAGGAAAATTTCACTAGAAACAAACAAAAGAGTGCTGAAATACTATGTAATAGCAATTCTCCTATATGGCAGTGAATGCTAGACAATTTCCTCACAGATGAAGAGATTTGAGGCAATAAACATGTGGGTTTACAGAAAGATGCTGAGAATACCACGGCGGTTTTAAGGAAACTGGAAACAAAAATAATGCTTAGAATTAGAAAGAGTCAAAATTTCTTAGACACATAATAAAGAAAGAAGGCTTGGAAATTTTGGCACTCACAGGACCATACAGAAGGCAAAAGGGTAATAGTGACTAACTTACTGAATGAACTTGTGTAAATGGATTGTTAGAATGGGAGTTGGTGGGACAGCAAAATGACAAACATTACTAAGAGATACAAAGGATAGGATGTTTTGGAGAGCCCTGATTGCTAATGTACTAAAAAGAAATGTAATCATTTAATGGTTGGCTGCTCATATCTGAATATGCTTGTCTACTAGGGTGACTAGCCAATCCTTGTTGCAGACGCTTGCTCAGGTACATTTATATTTGTTCAACACCCACAAAACTCATCTTTGGTTTATACTGAAACTATGCTGAGTGGATCTTAGTTACTGGGGGAGAGTGTGCTATCTGACTAGATTAACAGTTGGAACAAGGCCAGTACACTCAAACCGTTGGTCACAATGATTTGGTCACAAGCATCAATGGCTTCCAAATAGTTCCGTCTACTCAATATCACTTACAAGGTTTTGGTCAATCTGTTGTATGGTTTTCAGGCACATCAAGAAGTCACCTTCCTTGAGCATAGTGAGATTCAAACCCAGGTCTTATAGCTGAAAGTGAACATTCTAACCACTGAGTGCCGATATTTAATATTTCAATTAACAATAATCATTTATGGTATAACAATTACTACTACTTTCTTTTTATGTACTCTGTACGTTCAGGACTTTGGCAATCATGACTCTCCCCAACTTTGTGTCTTTTGTTGATTTTAAGTATTTTTTTACCCTTTACCATCTCTCTTTGTCTATCTATTCACACAAAATCATTACCTAGGTTACTTGCTGATTCCCTGTTTTTCATGCCTTCAATGTGTCCTGTGAGTGGAAGATTTGTTAGGCATTCTTTCCTCATTAATCTCTGGTTAATTTCAGATCTTTCTTATAATTATCGGTCCTTGTAATTGCTAGTTTCTTTAAAACTTCCCTGTTGCTCACATATTTTATTTATGTAGAACAGTATGAAGCAGCAAGTTCAATAGAACCCTATCTCTGTTGCTTCAAGTTCCTTCTTCATGTGTGATGAGTTTATCCAGAATCCATTGCTTTTTATCTTACTTCTTCTGCATGCTATGTCCTTTCAGGGCATGCATTATCATTACTCTCCACTATTTCCTGTCTTTTGTTTCTCTAAGTACCTTTTTTTTTTACTCTTTCCTATCCCACTTTATCATTGTTCTGACATTCATTCACATATTAAGTTACTCACTCATTGTTTTCCCCTGATTCTCTTACATTCAGTATATCTTGTGAGTGTTAAATTCTCCAGGCCTTTTTGCCTCATCATGCATCCCAGAATTTTCAACAGTCTTTTTTTGATTGTAAGTATCAGTTTCTTTGTAGTTCCTATTTTTCTTAAAACTCTCTCATGCACCTGGGTATGGATAATGGTTAGCAAGTTTAGTATGATTGACCACTATTAAGCAGTCATTAATGAGTTTGATCTTCACTGGGTGCTCCATACAAAATTCAGCATTAAATAACCCAAGGGTTGACATATCATAAAATCAACCAACCTAACTTAAAAATTCATCCATTACTCCCATATTCTGTTCATGGTATTATTCTGTTTGTTGGTTCAAGTCTCATCTTGTCTCTGAAGACTTCACATTCATATATGAGATTAGATATCACATAGCAGTTCAACATCGTTTTCTTTGTTTCTAAGAAAATATTGATAAAGTGAAATAACACAATCCCTGAAAAAAATTATTGTATTTTGTTCTCTTGATCTTAATTCAATGATAAAATGCCATCCTGGGTATAACGATAAACTACATCTGGCAGCAAGACCTCTGATCAAGAGGTTTTTGCTGTTCCCAGGTCCATCCTGACCTGGGGTGGTAGCACCTGTTAGGGCCCACCTATGGGCAAATATTTAACCCCCAAACTGGGGTCAAAACACTATGAAAGTGTAAAAATAGGTTTTAATACCAGCAATAAATCTTTGTAAAAGATTATTACTAGCAATACATTTTTGAAAAAAAAAATTAGCAGCAATACATGTTTTGAAAAAATATATTACCAGCAATAAAAATCTTGTCGGCATTAAATAACCCATTGAGGTTGATATGCCGTAAAAAACACCAAACTGATCAAATGTCTGCTACATTTTAATACTTTTGTGTTAACATCCAATCTTTTGAATTCTGTTATCTGTATTCTCATTGGTAATAAAGTCTCAGTTCCTAATTGTTTCATTCAGACTTCAAGAATACGTGCGTAAATGATGCAAAGGTGAATTTAAAGATTCTAGATAAGCATGCTTTATTACGGCTAATTATTAGAAAGGTCTGTTTAACTGTGTGCATTGATACAAGTTGTGTTGATGGAATTTAAGTCATTGCAGCACTTATTGGCTTATTTAATGTCAAAATCTGTTTTTATTAGACTTTAACTTTATTCTATAGGTAAACATTGGTGGGGTTTATAGTTGAATCTGTAATTAAATATTGTCAGGCTTATACTTTAGACTATAGGTAAACATTGGTCAGATTGTACTTGAGTCTGTAGTAAAAACATTTATCGGATTTATAATTGACTCTTTGGATAAACATTGGTTGGACTTATGCTTAACTTTGTAGGCAAGCATTGGTCAAGTTTATACTTGCATTCATATGTGACTTACCTCATATGATGTGAAAGTAGACTTGATACTCAGTAACTCTCAGAGAGGCCAAAGTGCATCAGAGGGTTGGCCTGAGAGTTGACCTCCTAGCCACCAAGTGCAGATCTGTGTTTTACCCAATGTTAGTGGCTACCTCTGACATGTAAACCTACTGCATCTTTGATGTGTACATGTGGGCCAAATCATGTGAGAGATATATCAACACACACCTGGGGTGGGGAAGAGCGAATCTCATCCACAAGAGAATGTAGAGTTCACATTTGGAGAAGGCACTAAATCTACACACCCACTGTCTGATGATGGCTGACGAAGCCTGGTGTTAAATAAACAATGTGATGTTACATATGAGACATTCTTGTGTTTTTCATTTGTAATGAATGGCAATAACATTACATATGTAATGTTATCGCCATTCATTGCAAATTAGCCAGGTTTGTGCTGGTCAGCTTTATATTTGAGTCTGCCAGCATTATAAAATTTAAAAGGCTGGCATGTTGTTGGGGTGTGTGTGTGTTCATATGTGACAATTAAAGAAGAAGCATGCAACAACTTATGTTTCTACCATGGAACGTCTATTCTCATTTTTATATAAACTATGGTGAAACAAAGTTCTCAATGTCTTTTCAGTATGTTCGTTTTCTTTTTGGTCCAGTAGTTAGGGTAAGTAAGTGTAAACATTGCTATAATGGTTGAACTCAAGTACGCCTTATGCAGAGTTGAAACAACCAAAGAAAAGGCTGATTTATTTCATAGGTAGAGGTCTTGTAAGACACGTGCGTTGGAAAGTGGAAACAGAGTTCAGTCGTTAGTAGACCGGGGAAAACGAACGTGTCCCAGTAGAGGCGGGAATGCCACTAGTACGCAGGGGGTTACGGGGAGTGAAAGTGAGAGAAAAAAAAACTGAGTATAGGGAGGATAGAGGAAAAGACAAAAGATGAACGGGATTCAAAAAGACAGAAGATAGCGATTGACGTTGCACTCAAATTTTTGAAGATTATATTTATCAGGGAAGCAAGTAAATGGAAGGGAGTTCCACAGGCTGGAAGAGTGAGAAAAAGAAACTGTTGGAGTAGAAGTGACGGTTGCATTTAAGTATTTCAACAGTAAACGGTTGGGACCCAAATTCTAATCTAGTAGCACACTTAAAATTTCATATAGTCAGGACACTAGGGATAAAAGCTTGCCAGAGCAGTTGTCATGAAAATATTTGTAGAAAAGACAAAGAAAAGTCACATCACGTCGATGAGGAAGTGACTGAAGTCGAGATACCAAGTTAGAATTGATTACACTTCAGATCCTTCTTTGGATTTTGTCAAGGTCAATAGCATGTGTACTAGACCATATATGGCATTAGTATTCAATACACAAACGAATGGTAGATTTGTAAATGTGCAAGATCGACTCTGACGAGAAAAAAATTTTTGGAACGACACACTGACCCAACTTTCCTTGCAGTAGATGCTGCAACTGATTCGATGTAGTCGTTCCACTTCAAGTTAGTTAAGTGAGGCCAAGAAGGCGCAGTGTGTTGCTCTTTAGGAGTCTAGCATCAGCCATGCTGATGGCGGACAGGAAAGATTCTCTATGGTGATTAAATGAGAACAGTTTTGTTTTGGAGGCGGCAATTGATAATGTTAAAACACATAATATCAAAGCAAATTTTAACCGATTAATTATTAATCGGTTAAAATTTATAACACGTATTGCTTAAATGATCTCTTCCCAAAAAGAATGAAATCTGTTAAGTTTGTCAATATTTTTACGTGATTTCTATAACTAAGAATAGATTGAATTTCTTCCATTAGTAAAAAAAAAATAACTGTTTTTCTTTTTTGACAGTTTTGAAAAAGACTATCATTTGCCGATCGAATACCAAGACATCTATCTATTCCTCATTCATATTTATGTGAGTGGGCTTTTGTGATAAACTTTTTATATGAAAGATTCATTGTCGACAGACGGAAAAAAACATTTTTAAATATATTGTTGGTCATTTCTTCAAAGAAACATAGATAATTCTATTTTTCAAATGGATAAGAGAAAATAACGTTGTAGAATTCACAACCAATCGCAGAAGACGATGAATAAACACGAAATTAAAAAAAAAAACTTGTCAATAAGACATTTACACACACTTTTTCGAAACTCTGTCTTTCTTGTTCCCACAAAAAAAATGTAATCTCTTCTTCAGTTCCTACTTTACATTCCATTATCTTTCGAGTTAAACATAGATTGGACAAAAGGAAAAATAAATCAACAATGATTAAAGAGCTGTGAAAAGTGCTTCATGAAGAAAAATACATAAAAATATTACACTGGTTGTTTACGTAAGTTTTTGCATCACAAGTAGCATTTAGGAAAAAAATTAATTACCTCTTATGGTTACGAATAGGTAGGGTTTATTAAACAAATCGATCAAAACGTTAATTCTCTAATAATGATTAATAAATCCTACCTGTTATATATATTGTGGGTTATCCCACTTGAGTTTCTTAAAAAAATGTCGCTAGGGGACGCGTCTTAAGCCTTATAAGTAGGGAATGATATTCTCCTTCATTCTCTCTCCCCTTTTACAACTCTGGTTATACGATGTAATCGTACGCGGGAAAAAGTGTCCCCAACCGAGGCACGTTTCGTTTTCAATGTCTTACTTTTCTCTTGTGACTTTTTGTACTATTTCACAAACGTGTCTATCACGTAGACCTACACAAATTTCACACAATACACATTGTCTAATTTAAACGCTTTATGAAACTAGTCTTTAAATGTTTTCTTCTTTTATTGTAATACTTTTGTTAATGCATGCATTGTCGTTTGTTTTAGATTGTTTAGTATTTGCTCATTTATTATTTGGGCACACATTCGAGACCGTGAGGATTGTTAAGGGAAAAATACTACCAGGAGACACGTGTTTTCTACATAAACACAACAAGCATTCTCGTAACAATCTAAGCAAAATCCATTGAAACCTCCATTCCCTAATGATTACATACTGGGTTGCTCAATACTTTGATGAAATGAATTTTAAATAATTCACATAAGTCAAGAAAGAAGATTTTCATTTGAGGAAAAATAGTGTTAATCTTAAGACTTGTTGGCGTATCTACTTAATGAATCTGCCGGTAGTATCGACAACTTCTTCATTTCGGGGTCTGAAACGTTGACATGTCCGAGCAAGATGATCTTTATTTGGGCATTGTATAGTTAGGGGTGGTTATAGTGTTATGGGGACGTTGATTGACTTCCTTCTGGTCTTCCCGCCATACATAGCAGTCCATCGGATTCAGGACTGGAGAGCTAGGAGTCCATATGTTTTTGGTGACGTGATCGTGGAGATTGTAAAACATCTATTCTTGGGTCATCTTGGCCTTATGAGACAGTGCAGAGTCTTGTTGATAGGTGTAGGGTCTTCCTTTACTTACGTTCTCTATTTAAGGCCTCTCCAACATTTCCATATAGCCAGCAACATTTCCTTTTAAGCCCTGGAGAAATAAATAAAAAAGTATAACACCTCCCTCATTTCTCATAACTTCCAGGGTCGTCACATTTGCTGGAAACTTTTTTATGCATGACCGTTGGAAGGTTCTCAGGTTCTCTGCATAAGCATCTGTTATTACTTTGGTTGACCTTCTGATCCTGACCAAAGATTTTCTCATTAGAGAAAAACCAAAGCAATTCAGACTCTTGATGTTTCAACTTGCTCAACAAGCACTTTGTACGGATTAGACAGTTATCTTTTGTCTTTGTAGATAAAATCCGATAGAAGTCATATGTGATGCGGCTTCTCCACATCATATATGACTTGGATCAAAGGCTCTCATGCACAATTCTTCTAGCAGTGATGTTAATTGACTTTCTTAGGTTTCCGTACATTTCGTACGAAGTTAGGTATTCCAATGATATTAAGACATTTATCAGACGTTTTACGCTTGGCTACTGCCGTGGAATCTCCGTCAGCCGCTTCCAGCTCTTCGCATACTTTGACAATAAATAACAGTGCAACTTTCGGGAAGCCAGCAATGTTTAAATCATTATGCTCTGCCTTTAATGCAACGATTACAGCGTACCTTTGCATCTACTGAGTTAGTTTGATATTTGTTATCATTTATCTGATAAAAAATGATAATTAGAAAGAAGTTAGTTTTGAAAAGACGTGTCGTCAAAGAAATAATCAACCCTGTATATAACAGGCAGGATTTATTAAACATATATGTCCAAACTTTTACTTAGTCTAATGTTGCTTATATACAGGGTGATTGAAATGTATGGATGGCCAACCAGGTGTCTTGACACCCTGTGACTTTTTTCTTTGGGGTTGGTTAAAGCACCAAGTCTATTATACCAAACCAAGACACTTTGGAAGAACTTGAAGGGCGAATACAAAAAGTTATGTCTTCTATACTAAAAGAGTTCCCGGTGAAATAAATTGACACGATTCCTGGGCGACTCCAGAAGCTGGTAGCAAAATCTGGTGCCCATATCGAATTTTTAAATAAAACCTCATGCTGAATGCTTTCCTCTCATATCCATTTCTTGTAAAAATTATAGTTAATAAATAAATTATAAGTATTTTAAAATGGGGAGTTACTTTTCTGCTGTCCTATATATTGAATCAGGGGAAAAGGTTCAAAAACAATATTTATATATATATATATACCCAGCCATATATGTGCCATTTCGTTTCATTACTTTTCACGATTTTTGTGCCTGCTTCATAATTCGATCCTCTCTGAACATACCATCTTTTTGAGTCTAAGATGGTCTAACAAGTTTTTACGTGCTTCCAGAGAACTGAGGAATCGAAATAACTGGTAATTCGTAGGTGCAAGGTTAAATAAGTGTGGTGGCTGCATTATGATATCTCATCCATTGTGATGTGAGGTCTGAGGTTGTACTTATGGAAGATGACACCCGATTGGCTAATTTCGGGCGCTTTATATTGAATACCGCCTTTAATTAGTCCAATTGAGATCATTACCTGTCTAAATTTAATATCTGATTTTGCGGAAAGAGCCCGTATTACACAATACCTTTCTAATCCAACCAGGCACTCAGCATTACCTTGGACGTGGACAGGTTTATTGTTTATCTTGGATATTTTTCGATTTACATTGTTGTAAACAATCTATTTTTCATCGTCTGTGATCGTTTCTTTTCATTAATTTTTGGCGTTAATTCATGAAGCACCCAACGTCTTACTGATTCATGTATCCAAGTATTTTAAAAGGTCCTACAACGCTTATGTTTAAAGCCTCTCTGCCATGTTCCGATATCCCGTGTTGTGTGACCCGGATAATTGTTAATCACCGTTTCGATTTATTCATCATCAACGACTGCAAATCTACTGGAACGTTCTCAGTATTATAGATCAAAATTTCCACTTAACAAATCACTTACAAAAAGTATTCTTAGCTATGATACCATCCCCATAAATGGCACATATCTTTTTTGCAGTTTATATAACTTTTTTTTCCTTTCTGAGAATAAGATGATCGCTTGGCAATACCAGATACTGCAAACTTCGATGTGCAGGTGGTGTAATAGATAATCGCTCGGAATTGTTAATCGCAGAAATAAGTTCCAATTCCAGTTGAGTTCGTTATATATACTTATGCGCAAATATTCTTAGGAAGTTTATGAATCTACCTCTTCTGTCCCTAGCTACTGGTTAATTAGTAAGATTTGTATCACTATTATATAATATTGTATTATATAAAAAAATCTTCCAATCTAAAAATATTTTCTGGCTTTAAATTACCTGCAAAACCGTAGAAAATGAATCAATCAATATTACTATTTGTTTTAAAACCATTTTGAGCCACTCGATTTCTTTGTTTGATGGCCTGTTGCCGAACGCTTGATATGCCTCCACGTTTAATGTTTACATCTTCTAGTCTTATTTAGAAGTAATGATATTTTTTATTTTTTATTAGATGAAACTTTGCCAATTATTAATATTTTTTACTAATATTTCATCCATATTCTTTCTACGTTTTTTATCACAACATTGAAATCGTCGTTCTAGGTTCGATATTAAGCAGCTCCATTTATAAGAAAAATAAACCTCTAGCTAAATTTTAACTCGGAACTTTTATATTTATTCTTATTTACGATGTGCGCCATTTTCTTTATTATTGTAGAATGACGATCTGGAAGTTGTGTTAAGAAATGACAGAAGATGAAATAAATACCCGTCAAAAATAAGAAGAACCAACATTGGTAACGATATTAGCTGTTTACTTATGTGGAAAAGTTTGGCATTCATTGACAGTGTCAGTGTGACTTTCGATTAATATTTATAAAAGCGTTATTTGAAAACAATTTATCAGGAAAATAGATTTCTTAAGTCCAGTAACTGTTATTGCTCTTTCCAGTATTGATGCAGGTTTCCTTCTTTACATTTTATTTGAAGTAGTGTGGAAAGTTAACATTTTGATTATGTCATTATTAAAACAATTTATCACGAAAATAAGTTTCTCAAATCCAATAGATGTTAATGCCCTTTCCAGTATTGATAGGTTGTAGTATTGCCTAAGCTTTTATTTGAAGTAGTTTGTAAGTCAACATCTTGATTATGCCATTATTTTCTCTCCGAGTTACCTGTGATATCCATTTTACTTGTTGCGGCTGTTGAAAGTCTTGAAGTGATGTAGTTTCTGTTATCTGGAATACTACTTTGCGATTTTGTAATGCCAATCTACGAAGTTCAAAGAAGAATGGTCCTCACTAAGACCTTCATTCGCTCGAAATCATTTTAACACTATTTTTTAGCAATACTTCGTCTAATGATACATTCAGTAAACAAATTCATCATCCATTTTAACAATACTTCATCTAATAAGAATTTCAAAACCATATTACTGCAAACATGACTAGCATATGTAAACATCAAACAAAGCGGCGTATGAAGCGTTTGTTTTGTGTAAATGCATGACTATCAGTCCTTTACCAACGGCTTATTAGTTTTTTTTATCCTTTTTTTTTCCAGGTAATATGTTGATTTTGCCTCAAGTCTTTACACTTTCCTCTTCTTTGGCGTAACGAGCCGGACTTTGAAAAATGTGGATGTCTCTAAGCCTTCTGCTGACTTTGTTTCTGCCCCAGTGCCTGTGTGTCGATCTCACCTACTATGTGGAGGAAGGCCAGAACCCAGGCGCCCTGGTAGGCGACCTTGCTGCCGACGCTCATCTAATGGATGGTATCTCCCGTCAGGAATCGAACCATATCACATTCAGTCAGATGCAGAGCGTAACGGGAAGTTCCCAGCTGTTCCGCGTCTCGGAAAGTACAGGAAAACTTTATACCATCCAGATTCTTGACGCGGAAACGTTATGTGTGCGCAATACGGAATGTTTCAAGATGGTTGACGTCGCAGTGCGTAGAGGCGAAACGTTCATGAAGATACTCGAAATCAAGGTCGTTATCAAAGACATTAATGATCACCAGCCCGAGTTCCCTAACAAACAAGTGACCATCCAGTTTTCGGAAGATGACAGTAAAGGGGTTCGAAGATCGATCCCAAACGCGATCGATCGAGATGTTGGGATACTTAATTCCCAAGTTACTTATCAATTGGAAAATAAGGTGAACGAACCTTTTACTCTGTCTGTTTCTAAGAGTGTCGATGGAACATCTGATTTGAGTTTGACTCTGCAAGAAAGGTTAGATCGAGAAGTAAAGGATTCCTATATGATCCAGGTGATTGCCAAAGATGGAGGCTCACCACCCAAGCAGAGCGTCTTGGAGGTTCTCATCTCAGTGACAGATGTCAATGATAACATTCCTGTTTTTTCTCAGAACGTTTTCAATGTTTCTGTAGGCAGTGAAGACGATGGAAGCTTAGCAATTACTGTTTTATCGGCGGTGGATTTGGATTCGGGAAAGAACGGTAAAATTTCGTACCACTTCAGCTCGCAGACTTCGGATATTGTCAAGACGCACTTCAAGCTGAACGACGTGACAGGAGAGATTTTTCTTCAAAAGAAGTTCACGTCGGGACAAAAACTGACTTACAAGCTATACGTGAAAGCAACAGACGGCGGTAACCCTCCTTTGAGCTCGATCACGATGGTTTTGGTGAACGTCATTAATCAGCAAAACAACGCCCCAACAATTGACGTAAATCTGGTGTCTGTGTCGACAGGCAACACGACGACTATATCCGAAGACATTAAAGTCGGCAGTTTCATCGCTTACGTAAAAGTCACTGACCATGATATCGGTAAGAATGGGATCATCAGCTGCGATCTTCAGCACGAAAAATTCCAACTGCAGAAACTAAGGACCAATAAGTACAAAGTGATTGTCAAAAACCCGGTTGACCGAGAAACAAAAGATCATCATGATATCTCAATTGTTTGCCAAGACAAAGGATCGCCTCCCTTACACAGTGAAAGCAAATTTTCTATCCAAGTAATGGACGTCAACGATGAAAGACCTCAGTTCTCCAAAGAGATTTTCAAATTCAGTATCCAGGAAAACCAAAAATCGAAGATCTCAGTTGGCTTCATCAATGCCACTGACCCTGATTTCGGACCGGGCGGCAAATTAACCTATTCACTGATAACCGACAGCAAACATTTTCTCCCTTTTATTATCAAAGATGACGGCTTGATATCGACCGTTATGTCTTTAGACCACGAATTTCAGAAGACCTATAAGTTCAAGGTCATGGTGAAGGACAATGGAATCCCGTCCTTGAATAATTCGGTCAATGTCATTGTTGAGGTCAAGGATGAAAACGACAATTCTCCGTACTTCACGTTTCCTAGTATTAACCCCTTCACGTTGGACATTGTCTACTATCCTTATCACACAAACAATATCACTGTCCTGAAGGCGTCTGACAGTGATAGCCAAAAAAATGCATTTCTCCGCTATGAAATCACTGGCGGAAACGGCAAACAGTTGTTCACAATCGACCATTACTCGGGACTCTTGTCGTTTGCACGAGTGGTTACCCCACATGATGCCGGAACCTACGATCTCCAGTTTGTCGTCAAGGACAGCGGAACCCCGGTCAGGTCGGCAAACACTTCCCTCTCTCTCAAGCTGGCCGTCAGCAACAAAACCTCGGAAATGTTGAATGCAGTCTACATTCAGTCAGACGATACAGTGCATCTGTATTTACTTATTGTCATTGTGCTCGTATCTGTTTCGGTGTCCGTGCCTATTACAGCGTCGGTGTCCATTTGTATTATCCGCTGTAACGACAAGCGAAACGCTGCTCAGCGTAGCGGACTGAATCCGTCGAATCGGTGCGTCGGTGAGCAAAGACATTTGATGTGCCCGTCTTACCAGACAACCTCCTGGCCAGACGTGTCGACTGCTCCGTCCGCTGACCAAGACATTGGGCACAGCACGTTGCTTACGGGTTCGAAAAGGGGACGTGAGTCTGAAGATGACTCGAAAGGAGTTCAGAAAAGTTCAACTCGTCGAATGAAATTACAATCGTCAGATTATCAGGTAGGTTTTGTTTTTGCTTTTCTTTTAAGTATTTTTTTGCAAACCAGAAACCAATCAGATGAATTGACCATTGTAGAATTTGTTTTTTTGAATACTGGTCTCTGGTTAATCATATTTCATTGTTATATATTGAAAGACTTTTATGCTCAGAACGTATATTTCCAGATTCCAAATCGATTAGCAATAAAATTCCTCTTTGACATTAAGGATTATTGTCCTCATCTTTGTTTTTGTTATTACAGCGTTACAGTTGTTGTGCACTCATGTGTATATCAAAACAGATAACCTACAGGGAATTCAGCACATTACAAGCTTTAAAGCTTCAAGAGACAGAGAATTGTCCTATGGGACGATAGCCTAGTGGATTGCTTACGGTTAATTCACGCTGAAACACCGGTTCTTGTTCGATCACCGAAGTTAAGCATCGTAGAGCCAGGTCAGTACTTAGATGGGGGACCGCTTGGGAACACCTGGTACTGTAAGCCCCCAAAGTCCAACCCTTATCTCACAGTCGGTGGGGGTGTAAACGGTAGTGTCAGAAACTATACCGCCCGGAACTTCGTTCCTGGTAAGCCACCAAAGGCGGACAGGTCTGACACACACACGGCTAACAAGGGCTCTGGTGAAAATCAAGGAGCGTCTACGCCGGTAACCAATGCGCTTCTGGTGGATTCCTGTCTCTCGTCTGTGGGAACCCCGCGGCAAGCAAAACGTTATCCGGTAGGCCTGGGTACCCTACTTCTGTAATTTATCTCAAGAATCTTCTTCTCATAACAGGAAGAAGCCGGCTCAATCCGCCCAGGGTGAATGCCGCATCAGTACAGTACAGTAGTATAGCCTAGTGGATTCGTTGGTTCATGAATTTGCTAACACTGTAATTGTGAATGCAGTCTTTGGAAACAGGGCAAGCAGTACTAAAAATAAGAAATAGATGAGATATCCCTAGATATGGGCATTGAAATGGGAACAGTCTGCATCTGTAGATTAAATAAAAGATTCAGTTTGGAATTCCCTGAGGTTACTCGAATCTATATACACCTGATGAAGGCGAGAAGACACAGTGCTCGAACAGTATGATAACAACAACAACAAAGATGAGGACAATAGTATGAATGTAAATAGCATAAATAAATAACTCCTTGTCCCAGAAAATCAGACAGAAATTACTCTTTAGCAGTTTATAATTGAGAGAATGAAAGTGAAAGTGACTGAGGAAATATGTCTTTTTAATGCCATGTGGGCGGTCATAGATCTTCATAGCTTTTTTTTCTTTCCTCCTCTTTTTTAGTATCATTAGACCCCTCTATAGAGTATAGAGCAATGACTTTACTATAGTGTTGCTGATAGGGTTTCCATAGCAAGTAGCTTTTTACAGGGATGGAGTTGCCATCCTTATGTCCAACTGGTTTTGAATTCAAATTTGTCTTTCTTTTAGGGTGGTTACCAAACAAGGCTAGGGAGCACAGTCTTCCCTCTTATTTAATCTATAGCTGGAGGAGGGGGAAGTAGAGATGAGTTCATACCTTTCCTAAGTGAATTTGTGTAAAAGTAAAAGAAAGAAACTTGACTATTTTTTGCACTGATAGTTGCTATCTCTTTTCTTTTATATCTTCAAATTACCATGACTATTTGTGAAAGACAGCAGAATGGCTTCTCATTAGTTTCTTCACAGTTTTGAATTCAAAATTGTACTTTTTTCCTAGACTGGTTGCTTTACCAAGCCTAGAGAGACCAGCCTACCCCACTATTTACTCATATCTTGTGGGAGAAGAGATGTATCTATGTCTTACCCAATGTACGTTTAGATAACCAGATTGGACAAGTGACAGTGAAAAAACTAGAAGAAGAAAAACTTTAGGCTCCTTTTCCTGTGTCAGCTTGGTTGAAAAGGTTCGTTTTAAACTATATTTGTTCAAAATCATAACATTTGCTGGTTCAGTTGGCATAAATATCACTTGACCTGTTATGGTCATTGAGATACTTGCCTATTTCCTTATTGCACCAGTGGTCAGTATTCAAATCCAGGTTGCCCTATGCGCAAGTCTTGAATACACCAACTGTATCATCTGCAGAGAGGTCAAATCCACCTAAAAGAGGCCACCTTCCGGCTAAGTGCTTGCTGACTCAAGTATAAACACAATCAGAGATTACCTATAGACTCAAGTATAAACTCGACCAATGTTTGCTTATATGCACAAGACGTAATTATTTTTAGACTCATGTATTATCTCAACTGGTGATTCAAGTATGAACTCAATCAAAATTTATCTATAGTCACAAGTATAACTCTGACCAATCTTTATTAGTGTTTAACTTTTGAATCAAGTACAAGCATTACCAATATTTATCTATTAACTCAAATATAAATGCAACAAATATTTAACCATATATTCGAGTCTAAAAATTGGATTATGGCATTATAGACTCCAGGATGGGTTGATATGTCAACAACTCCAACAAACCAAACCCAGGTAAAGCCCAATACATTGAATGGTGATTTTCAAAGCTGATGCTCTTGTAGTTAGTAAATATTCCTAAAACTAGAAAGACCTGTGAAAATTTCATGCTTGAATTTTCTGATGAATCTTAATTGTAAGTTAATGATTGAATAAGATCATGGAGGATTCTACCACAATAAAATATCTGTAGAAATTCCCCTATCACATTAAAATATTTAAGCTTAACAATTTTAACAAAATATTGCAATAGCAATTATAAACATGAATGCTGGTCATTATTTTAAAAATCAAAATGGAATAGTTCATTATTTATGAGGTATTGGCAGAAGTCTTTAAATACTTTCTTTCTTTCTAGCCATCTTATGAATATTTCTCTTAATAATAATTTTAAAATAATTCAGCAGATGATGTTATTTTATTTATGGTTAACTGGTTTTTTGCCTTACTCAGTTTTCATCATTCAGTACTGTGTGTCTGAAAAATGTTGCTTTTATCATTGTCATCTTTGCTTTTCGGCAGTCAGGGTGGGTAAAAAATATTAAGCCTAAGGCCAGGAGGCCTTTCCTCAGGCAGTACCTCTCCTTTTGTGAAGTGCTGAGAGAGCTTGGGCAAATTTTACACCGTATTGCTGAAAAGCCCACTCTAAACTTTGACCTTGTGTTACATTTGTTAACAACATGGGTGTGCTGAAAAATACGATCGCTTCTTGGCATTTTGGCTAGGATCAAAAGTGTAGTATCTGTCTTCATGTGGATAAACTACATTTCATCTCTCAGTTGTGTCTCTGTCTTTGGAGAGAGTGCTGCTGAAAATATTATTGAGAGGCACCCACACTTGGGTAACAGCTACTCGCAGCAGTATTTCCTTCATTGCACTAAGGAGGGGAGGATCAGTAGTAATACTGATGCCAATGCAATGAATGGTTGCAGGGGCTAGGCTATTTTGGGACCTGCCCCAAGTGCATGCCTCAGTATCATCATATTAAACCAACCTGTCATATCCTGCCAGTGTGGGTTGCAAGATAATTTTTCTTGGCTGAGATCAAAATGTAGTATCTGTTTGTATCAGTTTAATCTGATTCTTTCTTTCCATCTCTATTTTCTTTCTTTCTTATTTCTTTCATTTTCTTTCTGAAACCAAGTAATGTCTTTTCCCTTTTCATTGCATATGAGCGAAATGTAGAATAGTCCATTATTTATGAGGTACTGACAGGACATAATGGTTGTGTTAACTAATGAAAGGACAGAGAAGTACAACTATATTAGGATGTTCAATTAATGAATATACTCTATTTCTCTGCAAATGTTCATTTGGTTCAATGGTGATGTAGAAGGCTGAGAAATTAGAGGTATGATGTTTTATTCTTTGATGGGATGACGTATACTAATAAAAAGTTGAAAATGTCTTAGTTTTTTTTAAGTATTAGGAAAAAATAAGTGGGTTGTATAGAAGAATAACTGAATACTTTTGAGAGTTAACTGAGCGCAAGAAGCAAGTGATGTGAGTTTGCATTTTCTGATGACCATCCTGTTAAAGCCCCTTGTCAAAAAGTCTTCATTTTTTTTATTTTAAGCTAACTTATTGCTTGGCAAATCTGGCTTCATTGTAAAGCAACAAACTGGGAAATGAATGCTGGACAATCTTCTCACAGATGAAAAAGCAGCAAAGATGTGGTTCTACTGATGAATGCTGAGAATACCATGGACAGAACATGTGATCAACGAGGAAGTTTTCAGGAAAGTAGAAACTGCAAAAAAAAACTGATAGTTGCAATCAGAAAGAGACAGCTGAAATTTCTGTGACATATAATGAAGAAAGAAGCTCTGGAGAGTTTAACACTCACAGGATATACTGAATGCAAGAAGAGAGGAGAAAAGCAGCAAGTAACTTACTTAAGAGGTTTGAGTGTATGCATTGTGAAAAAGAACAAATAATAATTGTAACAGGTCAACAGTTACTTAGAGCAACAAAAGACAGGAATTTGTCGAAGCCGTGACTGCCCTCATCCAGAAAGTATATGGCATAGAAAAAAAGAATGCAACCTAATAACAAGCATGTCCTTCTGGCATCAGTTTAAACTCACACCTTTCTATTTTTTTTTTTTCAATAAAAAAAACTATAATTATAAATTGTAATTTTGGAAAGTGAAAATTTCACTGAAATATGTTTGAAAATGTCCAATTTTTCATCTGAGATAAAAAAAAATGAAAAATTTAAGCAAAATTGTCACCGTATATGGAAAAAATGTGTCAATGATAGAATGATATCAGTTAAATAGACACTTTATTTTTTTTTCCATATATCAAAACTGTAATTATAAATAATTTTTGAAAGTGAAAATTTCACTGAAATATGTTGTAAGATTTCCAATTTTTCATCAGGAATCTAGAAAATATGAACTTTAAGCAAAATTCTTACAGTCAATATGTGAAAAGAAGGCCCCATTCTCCTGGCCTTTTCCTCATTCAATAAATACCACTTCTGATCCAGATTTATTTATTTTTCTTTATCTGGATCAGTGGTTATTGCACTGAACACAGACATATGAGTTTTGATCATTAACAATGCTTTCAAAAAGGTTTTTTCTTCTTCTTTCTTTACTACTTTCATTTACTTTTCTTTATTTCCTCCTTTAATTGTTTTTTCTTCTTTCCTTACTTTCTTATTGATTTTTTCTTCCTCTTTATTTACTTTTTACCTTCTTTTCTTAGTTTTTCCTTTTTTCTCATTTCCTCACTTTTTCTATCCAGATTTGTTTTCATTCGTTGAACTTCCTTGATATTTTTCCTTTGGTCTTTCATTTTTCTTTAACAATTTGTCTCCTTCTTTTACATCATTATTCATTTCCTTTTTTTTTCTTCTTTACATTTCTTCCTTCTTTCTTTCCATTTTTGTTCTTTTTTTACCTCTGACTTCTTTTTATTTAAATTTTCTTTTTCTTTTTATGTTCAATCCATTGTGACATGTGAATGCAGACACCAATACTAGGTCCAAAAGTGCATGCATGTCTGTGCATAGATGTGCATATATATATATATATATATATATATATATATATATATATATATATATATATATATATATAAAATGACATCCCTAATTTTAAACCAGTTCTATAAAAGGCAGATAATCTTTAGGAACCATCTTCTGTTATCTTTTTCAATCTGACAATGGAAACAAATCAATTTTATAGCATCAAAAAAGAATTAAACCATTTTTTTAATTTAATAAAAACCTTATTTATTAAAAAATATTGCCAACTGAAAAATGTTCCCATCATCATACCAGTTCAAAGTATGATGCTTTTTTTCTCGTGTCCAATAGCTGTGTTATGGGTTCTTAGCCAGATTCAAGTTGAATCACTGCAGACCCAAAGATCCAATGGAAGACCTATATAATTTATGACGAGAAGAATTGTCCATTTTAAATCTTCAGATGATTTCTTCCGTTAGAATAAATTATGTTCCTCATAGAAAACCCTCAGTTTGCACAAACCAGTAAGATGCCACTATATCTAACTCTCTCTCTCTCTCTCTCTCTATCTATATATATATATATATATATATATATTATATATATATATATAGATAGATAGATATAAAACAAGGACTCACTGAGACCTACTTGAGTGCATCACTATTAAAATACTACAAAAAATTGGTGCAATCCAAATGATTTTCTACAAGTTTTTACTTAAAAATTTTCATCTTGTTTGCAAGTTATAAGACAAGATTGAGGAGGTTTATGAAAAATAAAAGTGGATTAATAAAAATGCTTCTTATAGAATTAGTGTAGCATGTCTCATTTAAAATTTTAGATATCATTTTTGTACTTGTACAGTTGTCAGACTTTTTTAACCGTCAAAATCAACTCCCAGTTGCATGAAAAATATGTTTTTTTTCCATGTATTTTTAAAATTTTTTTTACTCCATGCAATATTGGTCATGTGCAGTCTTTCAAAGATTAAATATTTGCAAAAAGTTTGATTGAAGGAGATTCATTTAAATAAGCCATATGACAAATTTGGCTCCATTCAAATAACTTTTGAGACTGAAACTTATATTGATCTGACATCTGATAGTTTGGATGGACAAACATTAAGATCAGGTTTGTGTGCAGTATGTATCTTGGATATTTTTATTAGATGAAGAATTGATAGCTTTTATTAATTTTTGTAAAGTATTTACTTCATCTTAACCAAGACCAAATTTATATCATTAGATTTGATCATCTGTCAACCAGTAAGTGTTTGTAGCTCAAGCACTAAAACGCCTACTGCAGAAAACAGACATCCCAGGGCAAGAAGGATGCAAGTTCAAATCTTGCTATGAGCTTATTCTTTATTCCTATTTTTTTAAATTACCATTACTCATTCTTTTTATTCTTTATATTTAGTAATGAACACAGTCTAGGGAAATGTTTACTAATGGCAATAGCTATTAGATGATTCAAGGAAAAAAAATCTAAAGTTAAGAAGAAAAAATACTTGTAAGAAATTGTTGACTATACTTCATTGAATAATAAAAGATAATAATAGTATAACAGTTTGAATAGTTGTAATGAAAAGCAACCAAAATTAAGATGAAAGAAACACTATTAATAAAATTAATAATGTCTGGTAATACTACATCTACTAATAAATTAATTACAGAATAAAAGTATTTCTAGTTGAACTTAAAACTGAAATGGGAAGTAAATATAATGTTTAACTGTCTGTAAAAAATACAATTACTGTTGTCAATTTCTGATTATTTAGGAATGATTATTTTCTCTGAAGGTTATTTGATTGTAAATTTTCTGATGAAGATGAATATATCTGTTTTGATATTTACTAAAAAATCTAAATTTGATGGTGGAGGGGGGATCCCTCTAGAGAAATAAGGCATTGTAAAGCAATGTATCATTATTCCATTAAATCCTTAGTATTATGTCATATATTTGTATGCTATACATATATATATGCATCCTGTATATATAAAGTCCAAATATATATATGGTCATATATATTATTTGAACAAAGTAAATGTATAAAATAGTAATAAAATATATTTTTTTTTTTATTTTATATATGAACTTTATATATATATTTATGTATATTTTCACATGAAGTATATATATAAATATTTTGTATAAAACTTAGAATACAAATTTTATATAATGTTGGGTGTATGACAATAAGCCATCCATATTCGAATATTCAGTCAAAAGTGCCGAATAAATTTGGCTTATTCATTGACTTTTTAACTGTGTATCAAGTTTACATATATGACTTTATATATACATAAGAGTGGGTGCTGCAAAATATATACATTAGATTTGATATTGATTTTTTTTTTTTTTTTTTTCCTGGAAGGGCTTTTGGTCCATTGAGAAGTTTTCAGCATCATACCATCATGTGTATGAGAGAGAGGGTGTGAGTGAGAGAGAGAGAGAGAAGTATAATTTACAGATTTTCAGATGAGAACTATATTTTTATATATTTTTTTAAATAAACTGTGCAAATGTATTGAGAAACCTGAAAAATGCTTTTAAACAATTATCAACAGGAGTGTTTGAGAGGGCCCTGAAAATTATTACACACCCCGCACACACACACACCACACCACCCCACGCACACACACACGCACACCCCACACGCACCCCGCACACACACGCACACCCCACCACACACACGCACACGCCCCACACACACCACACACACGCACACACACCACACCCGCACACACACAGCACCACACAAAACACCCCGCACACACCCCACACACGCACACAACACCACACCACACGCACACACACACGCACACCCCACACGACCACACAGACACACGCCCCACACACAAACCACGCACGCACACACACCACACACACACGCACCACGCACACACCACACACACGCACACACACACACACAACCCCATACTTTATTACGTGCATTTTTAAATTAAAATACGTACGTTTTAACACACACGCACCAAAAATGCACCACACACGCACCACCCCCGAAACGCACGCACACACACCACAAAACGCACGCCCCACCCCACACACCAGGCCCCCGCACACCAAATGCACACACAAGATTTATTTAAAAACTGAAATATCAATTGTAAAGAACAGACTTTGTCATCAAAGAAAAATATTTAACAGAATGTAATATGTTCCCACAAGTATATACCTGTGTGTGATTTTATCCTCCCATGTAATATGGTATGCCAACAGGCAGCTTTGTGTAACAATAGCCAATTAAATAGAATAGTGGTAGATATAAAGAGTTTTCATTTAAGCTTATTTATATAAATATAGTATGTTTATACACATGTTTGTATACACACACACATATATCATCATGATGTCCCTGTTCAGGCTATATATATTTCCTATCAATAGATAAATGTATATATGTATGTAAAAATTAAATATATGTATTAATATTTATTCAAACTTATATATACATGTCCATATTATCTGCATATATAAGTATATATGTACACACCACGCACACACACGCAACACACACACCCCAGCACACACACACACCCCGCACGCCGAAACACGCACACACACCACAGCACACACAGCACACACACACCCCCAAAGCAGCACACCCCAACGCACACACACACACTCCGCACCCCCACACACACGCACCCACACACCCCCACACACGCACGCACACCCCGGCACACACACACAAAACCACACACACACACACACCACACACACCCCCCGCACACACGCACACACCACCACCACACACACACACCCCCACACACACACGCACACACACCACACACAAGCCCCACACACACAATGCACACACACACACACACACACCCCACGCACCCCACAAAAATCCACAACACCACCAAAACCCCACACAAAACCCCCACACACACACACGCACACACACCCCGCACACACACCCCACCACCACACACACACACACCAGCACACACACACACACGCACACAAAAGCAACACACACGCACATCCCCCGCACAACCACCCCATACGCCACACCCCACACCCCGGCACACACCACGCACACAACGCCACACACAGCACACAACGCAAAAACGCGCAAAACGTCCCACACACGCCCCACCACAAAACGCACACACGCACAGCACACAACCCCCAAAACGAAACCACACACGCACATACCACACACAACCACACCCCACACGCACACACAACGCCGCACACACACGCACACACCACGCACCACACACACGTACCACACAGCACATACACACCACACACACACACGCACAATATGTATATATATATATGTATATATATATGTATATATATGTGTGTATGTATATATGTATATGTATATATATGTATATATATATATGTATATATATATATATGTATATATATATGTATATATGTATATACATATATATATATATATATATATATACATGTATATACATACATGTATATATGCATATATGTATATACATATGTATGCATATATATATATCTTTGCATGTCATGTATAAATATATGTCAGAAGAAAATATATATATACCACCAAAACACATATATATATATATAGATCCATTTTTATAAATATATATCAGTTTGTCTGATGATTGCAAAATGCATGAAACCCAGGGTCACAAACTATATATATATATATATACTGATTATGTAATTTTTATCACTGATCAGGAGAAAACACTTTTTAGTAAGAATTGAAATATTAAAATAAATATATATGGTTATTCAAAAGAATGAACTGATTTCATAATGCATAATTTCAGTTCTCAAACATCATCATGGAATGAGTGCAGGACCATTTGAAAGAGGAGTTTTCAAGTTTTTAATGGTTGCCACAGGGTTGTTGTAATTACATGTATCTCCTCGCAACATTCAGTTGTTTGTTTACCCCTAGAATGTTCAAAATGCATTCTGTGTTCTTAATTCTTAAAAAAATATGGTTGTCATGTTGCAGTGTATACTTTTCAAAGGCAATTCGACATTAATCCACCCTCTCCTAAGAACATTTGATGGTGGTTTAAACAGCTTCAAGAGAGTGGGCGTCTGTGTAAAGAAAAAAGTCCAGGATAGCCACAAGTTTTGGAGGAACAAGTGGCGAGAATCCATACTGTGTTTGAGGGGAGTCCATGGAAGTCCACAAAATTGAGCTGCGATCTCTCTCAATCCATTTTTGATTTTGAAAACTACATTTAAAACCTTGCAGACTACACCTCATTCATGAACTTACCGAGACCTTGCTACATTTGAAATCCTCAGATACAGACTATGATTTTTTCATATATAAAGATCACATTTATGTTCCACCACTAACCACTAGACTAATGACCTTAAACATCGAATAACAACAGTTATCAACTCAGTGGATTGTGATATGCTGATATGCATCTGGGAGGAATTCTCTAATTGCATTGATGTTGCCCTTGCTGCAGGTGGTGGCCATATTGAACACTTGTAAGACAGGAAATAAAAGTTGATTTTCAGTAGAATACTTGTGACTTGGCTGAAGTTTTCTATTACCTTTCCTTATTAAAATATTACGTAATGGAATCTGTTCATTCTTTAATAACCCTATACATATATATATATATATATATATATATATATATATATATGTATATGTGTG
>CAHIKZ030000356.1:305000-317500 GCA_903632075.3 Acanthosepion pharaonis | reverse complement strand
TTTTTTGTAATATAATGGCTTTTAGAATTTTTAGTTTCTTTGTCTATATTTCCCTTAGTGGTAGGGTGAAAGGAGTGGGTTGAGTATATATTTCCCTGAGAATGTAGGTTTGATTAGGATAGACAGTAACTGGCATGGGTTTGATTAGAGTGGATCACTACTTGTCAGAAAGTGACTAATAGACTCTAATCACAGAACTATTAGGTTGGCCAGAAAGTACCGACTGACTTAGGAAATGGAAAAAAACAACAAAATTTTGGAACAACATCTGATTTATTTCCAAATGGGACTACTTTCCTCATTTTTGTTGCCATATTTATAACAATGTTTCCAGCAGTTTGTACACTATGGCCTTCTTCAGGTTGGATTTTCCAAGCTGAACCCTTAATTTGCTCACTGGGGTAGACTGTTCTAGTTTCACATGCCATGGATGTCACTTATCAGTTATCTCCTGTTAATTCCTTCTAGCGATTCTCCACTGCCTTAACCAGGTATTGGTCCCACTGTCACTGAATCTAACCAATGCCTTTATTCACTTTGCCAATCGTCCTCGAGGACACATACAAGGCCACACAAGACAGGTTGACTAAAGAGAAGATAAACAGTTTGACAGTTCAATACCGGTTCCACTGTCTTTCTTGAGAGGCAATTAACAGGTTGAGTCGTAACTAAGAAAACTTTACATCCATTAAACATGGCACGTGGAACATATGTGAACAGTTTATCATCAGGAGCAAATCAAATTCTGTTCAACACTGACCACCTGAAGAAGACTGGAGTGTACAACAGCCGAAAACATTGTAAAATAAATATTATTTGAAATGTTAATGTAAATAGTGTACATAATATCATCATCTCAGAAATATAGACAAACACCAACATTTATTCTTCAAAATAAAGTCCATCATTCTTAACGATCTTCTGCCAATGATCAGCTAGCATCTGAATCTGTTCCAGATACCAGTCTGCTGACTTTGAATAAAAAAACTGTAAACAAGCTTCCTTTACTTCTTCAAAAGTGTTGAATTGCTGTTCATGGTGGAAGTGTGTTATTGAGTGGAGTAGGCCAACGTTAAAGGTCAACATTGAAAATGAAATGTGTCTATATATATATATATGTGTGTGTGTGTGTGTGTGTATATATATATATATATATATATATATATATATATATATATATATATATATATATATATGTGTGTGTGTGTGTATAAAAAAAGACAAAACATATGTATGTATATATAAATATGTGACATGTATATATTTGCATTTTATGCAACATTCTTTGATGACCATATTTTGAATCAAATTTGACTACAGTAACTGGATATATATTTTGGTCAATGGTGTAGCCAGTGTCATCAATATTCACACTAATTTTATATCTCATCCATGATGTGACCCTCTTAGAATTAGCTTCAAAATTAGGTCTTCAAATGTTGCGTTATACATGAACATATGGTATGCATGTGTGTGTGTGTGTATATATATATATATATATATATATATATATATATATATATATATATAAATTTGTGACCCTGAGTTTCATGCTTTTGTGATCATCAGACAAAAGTTTGTCTGATGATCGCAAAAGAATGACACCCAGGGTCACAAACTCATATCCATACAACTTATGTTAGCTCTATCACTGATATTGAGCACTTTTCACTAAGCACAGCACATATAAAATAACATGCACATATATATATATATAGTTTCCCTGATGATCCGTTTAGGTGAAACCTAGGTAGTTTTGTCTGGCTCACTAGGTGTATCTAGGTCTGCTCTACGGTTGTATTGGCGCTTTTTGTTAGTTAGTTGTTTACTCCTTATCGGGTTTTTTCTTTGGGCTTCAGACCTGTATCTGTTTTGTTTTTTTTTGGCTTGAAGTTCATGTTTGTAGCTCTTTCTTTTTTTAAAACCTTTTTCCCTCGAGATTGATTTGATTATTAGCAAATCAAAATTCGAGGGTTTTTTTTTTGAAACGAGTCTAGTTATCTATAATTATATATATATATATATATGTGAGTGTGTGTATGTATGTGAATACATATATGTCTGTATGTATATATATATATATAAATATGTCTATATATATATGTGTCTGTGTGAATGTATATATGAATATATAAATGTGTATATATATATGTGTATGTATGCATGAACATATGAATATTTGTATATGTATATATATATGTGCATGTGTGTATATTTGTATATGTATATATATATATGTGTGTGTATGTGTGTGCATATATACATGTGTGTGTTTGTATGTATATATATATAAGGTGTTGACTTCTAGCTTATAACCTTTTATACCTCACCAGTTACAATGAATAGTAACACACTCAAAGAGTCTCCTTTCTTTGACTCAGGACCATCCCACACCTCAAATGGAACACATACATATGATCCACCATTATAGATACTAGAAAAATGGTTAGCTCCTTATACCACTCCAGAAAGTACCTGACTCTACCTGCTTGGCTCTATCTTTACAAGATTAAAATCAAAGTAAAAATGGGGTATTGTTGCCATATCTGGGCTGGAACAGTCTAATCCTTTTTTTTTCCAGTCTTGACAGAGTTCAAAAAGTTTGCATAGCCTCAGAGGTTTGGAATTATTTTCCACCCTACCACCCCTTTCCCACAAATAAAAAGTCTATTTCTACTCTATAACTATTTTCTTAGAAATTGTTCTTATTTGCTACTCTCCCTAGTTCCACTAGTTCAGACCTTTAGAGCTAAGAACCGCAATGTCTCATTTACTTGTATTCCATTGGTAAGATGGAAGTTTCATTCAAATCATTTTTACTCAAGAACTGCTGTTCTCTGGAACAGACTTGCAGGAAGATGTTCTACCAATCACTACAATGTTAACCCCTTCAAGTCTAGAACCAACCATTATCTATCCTGTTTGGAAATCATAGGTGATTTTGCTAGCATGAAGCCACAAATCAGAATGACTGAGGATTTAAGCATTCTGGGATTGTTCAAAGTGTTGATTATGCCAAAATATATGTTCTCCTCTAGAAGCCATAACCAGAGTCTGCTCAGCATGGTTGAAGTCTAAGTCACAGGTGGGATTTGTGGATGTTGAATAAACACAAATGTGCCTGAGCAGATATCTGATGAGTAGCCAAGCATTATATATATATATATATATATATATAGACAAACCTCTCATCAACAGACTAATAAGGGGGAGGGGTGGTCCATTAAAACCGATTGTCTGTAGATTCAACTGAATCATCACCAGCCAGAACTGATTCTGCACAAATTGAAAACTCACACACACACACACACATATATATATCATTTGCAGACAGTACTGTTTTGCTGTATCACAGTTCCTCAGTGTGGCTTAACATCCAAATGCCTCAAGCCATGATCGAAACCCAAACAAAATTTGATGTCAGTCAGAGCTTCTACCATTGAGCTATCTTCATCAGTTATTTATATTATATATATATATATATATATATATATATATATATATATATATATATATATATATATATATATATATGTATGTATGTTTTCAATTTGTGCCTGATGATTGTGCATGAAATTCAGAGCTATATATATATATATATATATATATATATATATATATATATATATATATATATATATATATACACACACACACAGACAAAACCTTTCATCAATGGACTAATAGGGTGGTGGTGGACCATTAAACCCCATTGTCTGTAGATTCAACATCCAGAACTGATTCTGCTATTTTCTTCACAGAAAGAACTTGGTAACTGGTGTTGAATATACCACATGTACACCACTTCTTCCAGTTCCAGCCTCTAATTTCTTAAGAAGCTCTAATTTGTCATTGATACTTAAGGTTTCTACAGGTCAAGAGATTGGGGTGTCCATGTCATAACACTCACCTGCTTCTCATTAAAAGTATTCCTTCATCAATTTTGATTTGTGACAGGGAGCATTATCCTGCATAAAAATGAGCTTGGTGGGGTCGATTTGCACCCTTTCAGCAGAAGGGAGCAGACAAGACTCTAAAATTCTCTTGTACTGCTCACTCCTGAGGGTCTTTTCAATAGGTTTTAAGAAACCAGTTCCATGAAAAGAAAAGCATCCCCAGAACATTATACTGAACGGATACTTGGCAGTACTTACTGCTAAATTCAAAGCTTCTTCGTCAGATTTTAGACTGCCTGTCCTTTGAATTTAGCTCAACTTTCATTTCATCGGAGAAGAGAACATTTAGTAAAAAAAATCAGGTCAGTCACTTTTATCGAACAGCACTGTATATATATATATATATATATATATATATATATATGGATGTCAGAGTGTGTATATATATATATATATATATATATATATATATATATATATATATAATATCCCAGAATAGATATTTACTAAGTTATATCAATGCAACCTCAATAAGGTTAACTCTGACACACCATTCCATGAAATCTGATCATGGTAGAAACATTTTTCCATTGAAAATAACAAGAATTAACTAAACATCTGTTGTCTGGGAATTCTTAATACTTTATATAACAGCCATCTACTTTCATTTTCTGTGGACACCTATCTGCTTGGGCTTGTTTCAAATGTCTACTCAGGCACATTTTTGTTTGTTCAACACCCACACAGCCCATCTATATTGAGCAGGCCTTTCTTACGGGGAGAAAATGTATATTTCTATATGATCAGCAGTTTGAACCATACCAGTATATTCAAACCCTGGTTCAGGATGACTCGTAACTTTATGTTAGCACTTATAACTACTGACCAGTTCTATGTCATCCATTTCTCTCACAAAGCTTGGGTCAACCTTTGGTATAATTTTCAGGCACTTTCCAAAGCTTTGTCTCTCCTTCCAGCATTTTGACACCTTCTAGAAGTAGTGAAACATGTAGATGAATAGCTTTTCTACTTTGTTTTATTATATCTGAACACACACATAGAAACATATATAACATATCTTGTTGCTACAAGTTTTATTTTTAGTGAATACATGTGTTTGAGTTGACATCCATATCTTTTTTTTATTTTCTTAAACTGTGAAATTAATATCAACCGGCCTAGATCAAGAAGCCCTGCTAAAGACAGGAATTGAAACTATTCTCTTTTTTTTTTCCATCAAGGAAACCACTCCAAAATTATTCTATTATCAATTTGGGCTCCTGTCAGTAGGTAAATTTCTTCTTTAGTAGAACTTCTCAATCTTAGCTGGTTGATATTAATTTCACTGTTTAAAAAATAGAAAATCTAAATATCAGTGCAAACATTTTTACTCACTAAAAATAATGTTTTAATAATTTATCTATCTATATCTACACACATACACACACACACACACACACACACACACACACACACACACACATATATATATATATATATATATATAGATAGATAGATAGATAGATAGATAGATTTTTTTAGTTTAACATTATTTCTAATTACTGTAAACATTATTTTTTAGGTAAACATGTTTGTGTTGTTTTCTAGATAAATATATATATATATATATATATATATATATATATATATATATATATATATATATATATATATAAAAAATAAAATCCATTAATTCTAATATGAGTATCCACTAAAAATAACTTTTTCATTATATATATATATATATATATATATATATATATATATATAAATAAAATTCATTAATTCTAATATGAGTAAAATGCACTAAAATAACTTTTTGAATTAATTTATATATATATATATATATAAAATAAAATCCATTAATTCTAATATGAGTAACCACTAAAAATAACATTTGAAGTAATATATATTTGTGTATATGTATATATATATAAATAAAATCTATTATTTGTAATATGAGCATCCACTAAAAATAACATCTGAAGTAATATATATGTATAACAATATATAAATTTTTATATATCAAGAAGAGTTTTGGAGGAAAAGTATATGACTAACTGGAAACTTTTTGTGTGATGCATTTTGTCCCTTAGAATTTCATTGGACTAGGTTTGTTTACATTGATGCAACTACACATGATCACAAATGAGAGACGCTGGGAAAATTTTGTTTTCTATTTTTTTTATATAAATTTAAAATTCCCAGTGCTTCTCATTCGTGTGCATGTGTAGTCACATCAACGAAAACAAACCTAGTCAGATGAAGTCCTCAGGGATGAATCGTGTCACACAAAAACTTTTTATACATCAAAACAACAAAATTTAAAAATCGGCACATAACACCACATTATTTCGCTTCCAAAAGTTTATGATGAAGCTTCAGTCATTTTCCTACCATCATAATGTAGCTTCCTTTTACCTTTTGTATAAATATTTTCATGGTAATTGCTTTGATGAGCTTTCCTCTTTGCTAGACTCCCATTAGACTGAGATTTTATAAATTTAAGTGCACTACAAGATTGGCAGTATATCATCCTTTCACAGTTTAAATGGCTAGATGTAACCCTGAGTTCTATGCCACCATTTTTTACTCACTGTTCTAGCTTGTGGAAATCTGTTCCGGGTTTCTTATTTTCCAGTTAATTTTGATCTTCAAAAAAATACAATGTCTATAATTATATACTGTCTCCTTAATTCCCCTTTCTTGTATTGTTCTCTGGTTTATTCATTAGCAGGGTGGAATTATTGCTTTTTCCCTCTTTTAGCTAAATGCATGTCAGGCTATATGCTGGTTCTGTGTAGGATACAGGTTTGTTTCCTGTTGGAGGACATATTTTCTAGGAAATTTCACAGACATTCAGGCCAGTAAATGTTGTTATTACCATTTATTATAAACAGAGCATTTATTTAAATATTTGTATCTATAACAATAACATATAAACAATAAATATATTAAAATAATTGTTGAACTTAGTGCATTTCATAATATATATATATATATATATATATAAAGTGGGCATTGAAGTCAACACCCAAATCTGACAGTCTGTTTCATGCTAAACAGAAATGACATGGCCTGACAACTGTGTTTAGCATGAAACAGGCTGTTACCTCTGATTTTTGACTTCAATGAGCACTTTTATATTTACATATGCTCTATTCCTGATAATGAGCACTTTAACTCATAAATATAGTATACCTTAAAACTATATTTTATCATATATATATATATATATATATATATATATATATATATATATATATATATATATAAGCATTACTGGACATAGAGTTCAACACTGAATGGCAACAATCTGTTTCCTGCTTGAATGTAATCTTCAGGCCATTTGTGTTGGATAGTAGCTCAACTTTTTATATGTTAATCATTGGTGCATTCTGAGTAACAAGGTCAATTATTTCTCGTTTATTGTATCATTCTAATGGCTGTTGAATAGGTGGGAATTATTATTTTAAATTACTGTATTAATTAGACATAATTATGAACTTGAAGGCAGTTATATACATTTATATGCCAATAAATCTGTTATTGAAAGCTTATTTTTATACAAGAAATATAATGTAACCTGTCAGTGCATTTATTTAGATTATCAGTATTAATTGCACAGATCAAACATTATACAGTCAAAAGTTTCAAACCCATATTCCGTTCATAACTGTGCCAGGCTATAGAGTTATTGATCCCCCTTTGTTTATAAGCTTTTTAATGTCTATATTTATCAACATGACTCCACATCATAGAAGTCAGTTACATTTCCTTTGTTTTGAAATGAATGCAAAACAGTGTCAGAAGACATGCATATTGGAAAAGCATCTGAATATCTCTGCCCCACTGCCATGACATCTTTCCATGCACATTTTGACACACTGTACATGCATTTTAAACAATTTCCTTCTGTTATTTTGTCATGAATAACTTTTTGCCAATGGATTATCGCATGTACATATAAATTAAATAAATGCTAACATGGCTATAACATGTTTTTATTTTTCTCTGTTTCTCTCTCTCTCTCTCTCTCTCTCTCTCTCTCTTTTGGTACATTTTTTTCATCACCCTTTTTTCTTCCTCCATTTTGTTTTATTTCTCTTCCTTCTTTCTTCAGTTCTCTCCATCCCATTTCTTTTGGCATTTGTGGGTTTTTTGGCTTTTTTGTTCTTGTCTCCTCTTCCCACATTTCCATGATCATCTTATTTTGTTCTCTTTTGCTTCTTTACTTTCTTACCATATTCACTTGAAACCAATATCTTCTTCTTCTTTCAAAACTTACTCCTCTTTTCTTGCTCCTCTTTTTTTCCCCTTTTCTTTTGCATTCTTTAAATTCAGCTGGTCTTCTTTCCAACCATTTTTACTTTTGCTACTCTCCTTCTAACTCCTCCTCCTTTTCCTCCTTAATTCCAATTGCCTTCTTTCTAATCTTTTACGCTTCTTCATCTTCACTTAATTACATTCCTTTCCAACTACACTTTCTTGCCTTCTCCTTCTTCCCTCTTAATTCCACTCATCTTTCTACTGTCTTCTTTCTCTTTCTCTTAATTACACTCCTACTTTCTGACTTCTTGCTCCTATTTCCCTTATTCTTCTTCCTTTATTCAAATTTTGTTCTTTCTGACCTTTTTCTTCTTTCATTTATACTCCTTTCCAGCATACTCTTCTTCCTCCTTAATTCAATAATAACAATAATAATAATTCTTCTCCTCCTCCTCCTTCTCCTGTCTCCCTAATGTGACACTTCTTTCTAATCTGATTTTATCTTTTTTCTTCTTCTTTTTTCATATTCTTTTTTTTCATGTTTTTCCTAAAATTTCCGAACTAAATCTCACATCAATATATTGCTTCACTTTTGCCTCTAATTTTCCTTTGTTATAATGCCATATAGATATTTCTGTCATCCCCAAATTCCATAATAGCATTTTATTTTTTACAAACTCCTCTTTGTAAAAGTCAACACACCGAAAGACAATATTATCCAAAAAATAAAAAAGTGAAATTTCTTCGTCACCATAACACACAAATTGCTCAACCAATGAAAACATACACAGCAGAAGTTAAAAAAAAAATTTAAAAAAATGGAAAAACTTCTTCAAAATTTTCTGAAAATATCCATCTGCTCAACATTTACTTACTACCTGTTTTGATTTTCTTATTGAAAATTCTCTTAATGTTTCATTTTTGTTTTAAAAGCCATCTTGTTTCTCTTTGTTCTATTGTTAAATATATTCATTCATTTCATGCCCTTATTTCTTTTACCCAGAGTCTTTATCCATGTTTGCTTCTCTGTCTTTACTTTTTCACTTTATAAATTCTACTATCTATATACATTTCTCTATTTTTATCATACTAAACAAAATAAACCACACACTCATCTATCCACCCTCAATATATACATTGATGTGTATAAAGTCATGGAAAGTAAAGTGCAAAGGTGGCACCACTGTACTTTGATGTCATGAAAATAGTCTAACACAGTGTTTCTCAGCCTTTTGCACTCCAGGGTGCACTTGTAGAAAAACTAAGACTCTTGGGAACACTTTAAACTTTAATGGGGAAAAATTAGTCATGAAATTTGAAAATATGATTTTTTTTTTTATTTAGAATCTGATAATGACTGATTCAAATCCCTTGAGGAAGGCAAAAAAGAAAAGATAATCCACTTCTATTAAAGATTAACAAATTTAGCACCTAGTTTATAATATAAAATGTCAAAGACTTCACTTAGATGTGGAATCCAAGTGCTTGGTGTCTCTAGCTTTTTACAAATAAAGATTTTTTTAAATATAAAAATAATTCATAAATTACTCTTTTCTTAACTTGGGATGCACGTGGCTACCTTTCAAGACACATTAGAAACTCTGGTCTAACATCTGGTGCAATATGGTATAGCAGTGATGAAGTTATAAAATAATTTTGTAACTAATTTCAAATTCCTTTTCTAACAGCTTACATCACTTTCACATTATTTACTTTACAAAAGCATTAAACAAGAATTTAACCATTAGTAAAGGAATAATTTTGAATAAATTATCAACATTCTTTACCAAAATATCAACATTCTTTATCAGCAATATTATTAATCCTGATCTGGTAGCTTGGCTTCAGTTATTTTTCTATTGCCACAAGCTTACCTCTCTGTGCTTTTTCTATAGATACTTTCACGATAATTGTTTGGATGAGCTCTTTGCTATGGTACCTAGACTTTTTGAATTTAAACACAGTACTAGGCTGGCATTGAGATCTCATCACTTTAGGGTTGAGCTGGTTAGATTTAGTTGTAAGTTCTATGCTAACAGTTTCTTTTCCCACACTTGTGGAACTCCCTTCTGGTTCTATGCCTTCCAGCCAACTGCAAAAATTTCAATGCAATATCAATCACTATCTACTGACCTCCTGGTTACTCTTTACTCTTCCTGCTCATTATTAATGTTCCTGTTCCTAATTTTTACACACCCCTTGTGCCTTAGTGACTTTACTATCTTGCACGGGGGTGATACCAATTAAAAAAAAAAGTAAAAAAAAGTTCCAAGAAGTTAGACTTACAATAAACCTTTCAAAAATAAAAACTATGATCTGGAATTGGAATGAAAACAGTGATGTCACATACCTTAAATCCAACATAAAAATTCAGCATGTAGAATTAGTAAATACTAAACGCTACCCTCAGTGTATGGATCAGTTAAAACAAATTTAGTATGGGAGATAAGGAAACTGAAAATACAAGAGTAGGTTGTGCTAGTTTTGTCCAACACCACCAACTTTAAAAAAAAGATATTAACTTAAAATCTCAAATCAAGTTCTTAAAGAGCCTGGTCAAATCTTGCACTTCATATGGATATCATGTATAACATCCAACTCATTCAGAAATGTTCAAGCTATCAGCTATATACAGACATTTCATCAGATCTCCTAAACTTGTACTACTGAATCACAAAGAAAGAGTTTTACCAAATAACAAAAACCACATCATTTGAATGCTTCCCACAACAGGAACATCTAAATTAAATGGTTAAGAAAGGAACTGCCATCAATACAAGAAGAAGTGATAACAGTGGACTTAAGAAGCCTATTTTCCTGAAAAACCTTTTTAAGAGAAAATAATGCTATCTGCATGGAAATACCTAATCATACCATCACCATTAATGCCCACCATCCAATAACAGCATCCCAAATTTCCAGGAACTAGTTCTATAAAGGCAGGTAATCTTTAGGAACCTATTCTGCTTATTTTCTTTTCAATCTGAGAATGGAAACAAATCACTTTAAGGTATAAAAAAAAAAAAATTAAACCATTTTGATAATTTAATAGTAAACATTTATTTATTAAGATATTTCCAGACTGAAATTCTGTTCTCATATTTCTGTTCAGAAGTATGGTACTTTTTGACACTAGTGTCATCAGATGTGTTATATTTTCTTCGCTGCATTCAAAATGAATTGCTGCAGTCTCAAAGATCCAATGTAAGACCTATCAAATTTATGACTAGATTATTTGTCACATTTTTAATATTTTTTTTTTCTTTTGTCAGAATAAATTATGTTCATCACAGAAAATCCTTTTTCAGCCTCTGCAGAACATAGAGCAATGGTATTATATTTTTAGCTATTATATATTGGTTATTAATATATAAGATTATTTTCAGATAATCCAACAACTGGTTTGCTAAACTTTTATAATTTTAAGAATCAGTTTGTGTGAACTGATGTGAACCGGTAGGATACCACCACACCCACCATCTCATTTTGGGATAGTGGGCGTTAATGTGTTATAGGTGGAAACCTATAATTAATACTGGATTTTTATATTATACTAGCAGTAGAGCCCAGCGTTGCCTGGGGATGTAATAGTTAAGAGATAGATCAAGTATTGACCATCATAAAGACTGAAAAATAAAACTGACAAAGATTATTGTTTAAGGTTGACGGACACACACGTCTTAATTAGTTTTTTTGTTTTTTTTTATTTTTTTTACGAATTGGTCAAACACAAACTCAAACAAAAACATTGTTTTCAATCGTTATGAGTCTATCGATTGAATAGAATTTTATTATAAACAATTGTCTTGTAAATGGAATTTTTAAAGCATTCTGAATGTAAAAATAAACAAAAAGTGTGCAAGACAATAAGAAACACTACCTGCCAAAAAAAAGCGATGTTTTGTTGAAATCAGTTGAAAAATGTAGGAAATCCGATCCCATATATAAAGGAACACACACACACAAACAACCAACCTGGGTTTTATAATAAGTATAACTCAATATGAGTTGTCCCCCTTTCATTCTCATGACAGAATCGTGTTTTATTGTGTTTTCAACTTGATTTCATGCAAAAACAATTGTGTTTTTTCCAATTTTTGGCGCTGTCAGAACCACCGCAAGCTAATTTTATGTAGTCCTGTGAAGTTTTGTTGAAATCAGTTGAAAAATGTAGGAAATCCGATCCAATATATAAACGTACAGACACACACACACACACACACAATCTGCGTTTAATAATAAGTAAGATTTATTCAGTTGAGTTAGCTTAGACATTCATGAGTCTATCACGCCAACCACCACAGTCTTGCAACAAGTTCAGAAGGTTATTAGGGA
>CAHIKZ030000356.1:277500-300000 GCA_903632075.3 Acanthosepion pharaonis | reverse complement strand
AGGGAATTGAAATGGTACATCTAACTCACTCATGTCTTCTCTCCCACCATACTTCCTCACTTCATTAATTTTACATATGCTTGATGTGGTCCGTCAAAAATGTGTGAATTTCTTTTCATTTTTCATTCCAACCTTTGGAAGTAAAATGTAATGATCCAGAGACCTGTTAAAGGGGTTGTGGTGAAATAACTTATTACATGGAACCTTAAAGTGGTCTGTTTTTATTCATATATATATATATATATATATATATATATATATATATATATATATATTTCTTGAATATTACTCACTTATTCTACCTTTAGTGTTTATTAAACAACTCCTTCAAAACTTATTCTCTCTCTGTCTGTCTGTCTGCCTCTCTCTCTCTCTCTCTCTCTATATATATATATATATATATTTACATTGAGCTCTCTGGATATCATCCTCCTTGGGTCTACCCATACGGATTACCTAGTTTTGCATAAACTATATATATATATATATATATATATATATATATATAATATGTAAGGAGACATGGTGGAGTAATGGATAATGACTCAGATTGGAGAATCAGAGAGTAGAGCTTGAATTCCAGTTGAATCCATTACATTCACTTACATGCTAATACACTTGGGAAAGGCATGAATCCTCTTCTTCCTCACCTCAGATATGGGTAAATAGTAGGGCAGACTAAATTCTAATGCCTTAGATGGCAGCTGGTCTACCACAGAAAGAAATGGCAACCTATTTCAGGAAAAAATCTGCCTCATGAGTCATGTATCTTTTGATACATGATTGCCTAAGCATGTATCATGCATGGCACATAACTGACTAACCTTCATTTCAAGAGCCATCACCCAAAAAGCTGCCTAAAATCCATCCCCTATTTTCTAACACATAGGGTTTGTACAATAGTGACTGATAAACATCTCCAAAAAACCCACCTAGAAGAACTACATAAAACTCTAAAAAAACGAGCCTACCCCACAACAAAGGTTTTAAACTCGCAAAAAAATTCCTTTAGACCAACTTTGAAATAAAAAGAAACATAACATCGAACTGTAGCATATGTCTCAACATACAACAAAAACAACCCAGAACTATTCACAGAAATTAGAAAAAATCTAGACCTACTTAGCAAGAATAATAAACTGAAAAATATACTAAAAACAACCAAAATAATTAAAAGTAAATGCCAATCTAAAAACCTAAAACAAATATTAACTTCATCCAAATTTAACCAACACACAATACAGGGAGTCACAAAATGCAACAAAAAAGATGTGGAGTTTGTGACATCATTATAGGAGGAAACTTCTACACTTTTGAAAACTCCCAAAGAATATTCATTATAAATAAAAACTCCAAAAATGTGATTTATGTCTTAAATGCACAAAATGCAAGAAGTCAACAGGGTCTCCCTACACAAAAGCAACATAAAATTACCAGATAATAGAAAACATTTTGTATCACAACACATTCTCAAATGTAAATTTAAAATTATGCCAATATATCAAACAGACAATTATTCTTACCTACAAATACAAGGAAAAACTTCATAAACAAATTTAAACCAGAATTAAATAGATCATAACACCACATGCAAAAACACACAACATACGCACATAATGGCCAAATACAGTGATTGAACCACTCACATGCATGCACGCATGTTCACATGTGGGTATCTGTGGAACATGAATATATATATACACACATATTGACAAAAGCAGGGGACTACTCATGGGCACACATGCAAACCCCAAACAACTTAGGAAGTATGTGTGTATGTATGTACTTATATATTTGTGTATGTATGTGTGTGTGTGTGTGTGTGTGTGTGTGTATACTGATTCCTTGTAACTTGGAAAATATATGTATATGTATGTACTGATTCCTTGTAATAGGACAGTGTGATTGTGTGTGTGTGTGTGTTTATGTGTGTATTTGTAAAAATGCATTTATTAATTCCTCATAATAAGACAGTGTGTATGTATGAAAAGGGAATATATATATATATACATGCATGCTGATAAAAACACAAGAAAATGGAAACAGATCTATGAGCACACAAGGGTCATTAAAAGATAAGAATGCCAATAACTCCTTCACCATTTCTCAGACCAATCTTAATTGTTTCACTGCCAGTTCAAGAAAGACATTTGGGTCACTAACACACAAAAAGAGAATGTCTCATATCAAAAATATTTAACATCGAAAAACATAAGAAAAAAATTAATTATTTTTAATAATATGTGGAAATCTCCATGCTTTGCCTGATGAAGGTCGTGAGACTGGAAACGTGTGTAGCAAAATTATGGAAAATAAAGCATAATATTTTTTTTTAAATCCACATTAAACCAAAAACGTTTGTGGTTTCTCTCTTCTTTTTAATATACACACTTTTCTCTCATTGGAACTACTATAACCTCTTCCTTTTATTTATATATATATATATATATATATATATATATATAATTATTTATTTAAAAAAAATATGATTCCAACTTGCGACATAAGAGGTCTCATGTTTCAAAACAAGAGCCGAAAACTTCAATATAATTATTTGAATTAAATTGAATTAAAGTAAGCTCTGTTCCATCTTCAAGCGAAATTTTTTTTGGAATAACTTATTTCTGAAATTTCCTATTTTCTATATATTTTCACATATATATATATATATATATATATAAATGTGGATATAAACTAAATAATTAGATATTAGCAACTGTATATACATGCATTAGTGTACATACACAGATAAGCAAATAAATATTTACTTAATTTAATATAAGGTGTAAAGAAAATAGTGCTCAGTGTAGTTAGATAGAACTAAGAAGTATGTATTAATAAATATCTACGAGCATAGGTATATGTATAATTATTAATATATATATATATATATATATATATATATATATATATGAACATTGAAGTCAACACTCATGCTAGATGCAATTTATATTTACATCTCTATCTCTTATCTCTTATATTGAGCACTTTATCTCATAAATATAGCACACCTTAAAACTATATTTCTTCATATATATATATATATATATATATATATATATATATATGAAAGTTTAAGCTATGTTATATTTATAGGTAAATGTGCTCAGTATCAGGGAGTATTTGTAATATAAAAGTGGGACCCTGAAGTCAATAATCAGCAGCAATAATCTTGTTTCATGCTTGAACTTCATCTTCAGAAAATCTTTTGACCTGAAGATTGCTTTCAAGCATGAAATAGACTGTCACTGCTCACTATTGACCTCCATGTCCACTTTTATACATATATATATATATATATATATATATATATATATATATATATATATATCCTGTATATATAGGCACCAATTTTTCATTCATATGGGGATTACTGAATAGATTTTAATACCAACAATACATTTTTGTAATAGGTCATTGAAGAAAAATATTATTACCAGCGATTCAAGAAAAAAAAATATTAGCATGTTATAGTTTGATAGATTAAAAATATTAGCATGTTATAGTTTCATAGATTAAACTAAAGTGTTGGATAAGGTATAACACAAAGGCCTAATATTAGGAAAACTTGTTTTACATGGGAACGATAGTCTACTAATCCAAACAACCTGAATGATTATGGATTATTATGATTGTGAATACACAAAAATAAGAATAAAGCAAATGCATTTTCTCACTCAATTTATTAAAGCTATACAGTGAGAGGATCCTAAGAGAACTAGAAACATATCAAAATTTATTAATGTCAGACATAATCTTAACAACATAAGATGGCAGTCTTGATGGTAGACATAGAAAGGAAACTTAAAAGTTTTTGAAATAAGGTAGTAATAAAAAAAAGTAGTAATTAGAATAGACTATTAAAAAAAGAAAGCATGTTTGTTAGTAAAAGAGACATTCTAAGGCATGATGTATATATTGGTTATTTAACTAACTCAATTGGTCCCAACATGGCATCTCTCCTTTAGTCACTTTCCCATCACCATATCATGGCTTCCCTCTTTCTTTTCTATAAATATTTTCATGGTTTGGTTTGTTTTATGGCTATCAGCCTCTATGGGTTATTTAATACTGACAAGATTTTTATTGCTGGTAATATTTTTTCAAAAATATGTATTGCTGCTAATATATATTTTTTTTTTTTGAATTGCTGGTAATAATATTTTTCTTCAAAAATTCATTGCTGGTAATAACCTATTACAAAAACGTATTGTTGGTATTATTTTTACACATTCATAGTGTTTTGACCCCAGTTTGGGGGTGGGGTCAACTATTTGCCCATAGCTGGGACCCTATCAGGTGCTACCACCCTGGGTCAGAGTGGACCTGGGAACACCAGCAATATAGAGGTGGTTTCATGCTTCACAAAACCTGATCAGAGGCCTTGATGTTGGATATAGTTTATTGTCTTACCCAGGATGCAATATTTTCATGGCAATTGTTCTAATGAGCTTTTATACTTGGTATAACAACAGCATGAATTTAAGCATACTACTAGATTGTCAAATAGTTCTCACTGTTGAACTAGCTAGATATAACTGTAAGTTCTATTTTAATTGTTTTTTCTCTCATATCTCTCACCTGTGAAACCCCTTTCCAGCTTCTTACTTTGCTGCTGTTTGCCAACATCAAAAATTTAAATGTAACACCAGTCACCATCTTCTGTCTTGCTCAATCCTGTTCTTTTACTGTCCTTTCTTCTCACTAAAGCTTTCTCATTCTCTTTCACTCCCAGTAACATCTAGCGTCTTAGTATTTATCGATCCACCCACAAGGATTGAATATGGCACAAGGCCGGTTTATCGTGGGTATCTCCGAGCCCTTAGGCTCGCCCCAAAATATAGCCTTTGAACCCGCCTAGACGGGTTCAGGCCCCCGTTCACCTCCCCTCGACGAAACCTTGCCCTTTGGCAAAGCTTCGTCCAGGTTCCTCTCTGCTAACGCAGAGAGTTCGACAGACGTCGCTTACAGTCAAAGACTGTATCTCGACTCAGCTAGACTCGGAGGTCTTACCCTCTCTGTCTATCTGTCTCATCTAGCATCTTAGCGGCATTACCTCCTTGCACGGAGTGAAATGATTAAAAAAAACAAAGCATCTAGTAAATATGACTTAGAAATCTGAAAGCACATAGGATTGGTGAAAGATAACTTCTAGCAGCTAAGCAAGAAAAATATAATGAGACACAAAAAAAAGAGTGCTTAAAGGCTACATAATACCTAATCTTCTAGATAACATTAGATGCTGGACAGTTTTCTACCAGATGAAAAAGTGACTCAGAGTGACAGAGATATGTTTCTACTGACAAATGCTAAGAATTAGGCAATGAGGAAGTAAACAAAAGATAAGAGTAACAATCAAACATACTGAAAATCAGAAAGAGATAGCTGGGGTACATGGTAAGTTAAAGAGAGCCTAGAGAATTTAAAAAATCATAAAGAGAAGGCAAGAGAAGGTCAGCTGCTAAGGAAGTTGCTTCTCTGTGTTGTGTTATGGCCTTACAACATCCCCATTCAGTAACTTTCTACCTTGAGTGGCACTTAGGCCTTGTAATTTGTGACTAAAAGGGAACAAAAGGGGAAATTGAATCCATTGCTAGGTCAGCTGCTAAGAAAGTTGGTTCATTGTGTTGTCTGAGACAATTTTTCTCTCCTGAATCTATCTTACATATCTATAAGTCAAGCATTCATCCATGCTTAGAATATTACTGCCACATATGGTCCGGTGCCCCTGTTATTTACCTTGATATCCTTGATAAAATCCAAAGAAGAATCAGCAATGTTATTGGTCTTGATCTGGCAGCTCAGCTTCAGTCATTTTCCCACCATCATAATATTACCTCTCTGTGCTTTTTCTATAAACATTTTTTTAGAAATTGTTTGGACGAGCTCTTTGCTATGGGGCTTAGTTAGGACAATGAGGTATTATGGTGGATTTAGTAAGAAAGGTAAGTAAGAATGCATTGTTCTGGGGGTAAAGAATATTTTTGTATGCTTGAGTCAGTGTTTCTGGCTAGCTAAGTTTAACATTAAGACAGAAGAAAACCATCCTTTTCCCCCATTCCGTATTTTGGCCTTGTGCCACATTTTGTAAATAAATTACAAATAAATATTGCTCTTTGCTATCATACCTAGACTTTTTGAATTTAAACACAATACTAGACTGGCATCAAGATCTCATCAATTTACAGTTGAGCTGGCTACTTGTAGCCATAAGTTCTATGCTAGCAGTTTCTTTTCCTGCACTTTTCACTTGTGGAACATCCTTCCAGCTCCACATTCTCCAGCCAACTTTAATCTGCAAAAATTTAAATGCAATGTCAATTGCTATCTACTGTCCTACTGATTACTATTTTCCCTTCCAGTTCATTATTAATGTTTCTGTTCCTAATTCTTCCACACCCTGTAACTCTTTGTGCCTTAGTGGCTTTATTGCCTTGCATGGGGTGATACAGATTAAAAAAGAAAAAAAAAAGAGAAATGGGGAAAGCAGCAAATAACCTACTTATTGAGTTTGTGTGAATAAATGACTGATCTTAGAGTTAAAAGTTAGCAATAAAAGAGTGCTAGTTTTTTATTTTTAAGAGCCCTGTCATACGTTAGATATTTCTCCCTTGACCCCCTTTATATCCTTATTTTCACCTGATTAAAAAATAAAGAATATGTCTATGCTTTTGGGTGTAAAAGAAAGTGTCAGTGTCCAGGTAAGAAATGACCTTCTAGCCTCTAATTATGGCAAGGACAGAAAGTCATTGGGAAAGAACCCAAATTTTAATGCTGGCCAGAGAAATGGCCTAGAACAAATTGAATTATATGTTACTCTGTTTAGAAGATTGTGAGTAGGTAGGTGTTTGTTGGAAGAGTAAGAATATATATATATATATATATATATATATACTGTAGGCTCAAACTTTGACTCACCCTCTGGATTTGATATTGAAATTAGTAAGTTTCATATGTTCTTCAGTTTAACTTACTCCTATTCAGCTAGAATGCTGAAACTATTTAACCCAATAAGCCATGACATCTAATATTTTAGTGAGTGGGTTAATTAAAATTTTAAATCTGCCAGCCCTAAAATTACCATTAACCAGCAAAGTAGATTAGGTAAAAAGAGCTAATATTTTAAAGACACTTTATACAATAATGGGTTAATTTCATTATTATTATTATTTTTATTTTCTTTGATTTCTGGCATTTACACATTTCTTTCCGGGTCCCACCCAGGGACCTAAGGTTAGAAATGGCATCATGACACTTTCCACTGACAAAAAAAAAAAAAATTAAATTACATAGATAAAGCCCTTCGTAAGGTGTGGGCTGTACTTGTCAGAACATTTTTTTGTATCTCCTTGAGTCATGGACTTCCAGGAATCCCTTCAATTAGTCTATATCGCAATCTTTTTCCAACCAGTCCTAGGGCTCCAACAACAACAGCGATTGTTGATGTTCCCATATGCCACATTTTTGAGATTTCTATTTTATTATTATTATTATTATTATTATTATTATTATTATTGTTGTTATTATTCTTACTGAATATAGTCTAGTGGCCTTTCTATATATTTAACAATCCTTGATAAAATACAAAGAAGAATCTGCAATGTTATTGGTCCTGACATGGTATCTTGGCATCAGGCACTTTCCTACCACTGTAATGTAGCTTCCCTGTGCCTTTTCTATAAACACTTTCATGGTAATTGTCCTGATGAACTTTCCTCTATTGTATATATGTTTTTTTTGTGATGTCAACGGACACTCATTGCCACTTTTGTGATGTCAATGAATACTCGTTGTCACTTTCGTAATGCTTGTTGTAGTTGAGACTTGTAATCGCAGATACAACTATAGAAATGCGATTGAACAATACTGGTGTCAGACACCTTTGAATAGCACTCACACTAATAGTACTTACTTGATAATACTTGCTTGAACAGTAATCCGTATAGAGATCTGTATAGAGAAATAGTATAATGAATAGAGTAGAGAATAGTGGTCTGTATAGTAATAGAGGATAGAATAGAAATGTGATCCATTTGACACATGCTGCCTCCCATATATGCATTTCCTCTATGGTCATGTGGTCTAATTGATTCAATAATGGAATCACCTGTATTTACTCACTGGCAATCAATCTATCAAGTGTTGGCAGCGGCACTTTATTCCTGTATAACAAATTTGTAATCATTGTAAATATTCATTGGGGTTTCATTTTTAAATGTTTTTATTTTCTTATCCCCTCCCTTGACTGCCAGGCAAATTGTACATATAGGAACTAGTTAAGACTAGATAGAGTCTTTGGGGTATTATGGTGACTGAAGTAAGAATGCTAATTAAGAATGTGTTGTTTTTGGTGTAAGGAATACTGTGGTTTGGGTCAGTAATTACGGCTAGCTTAAGAATAGACAGATTGAAGACCAGCTTTCTTCCAATCTTTCTTTTGGCCTTGTGCCACATTTTTGTATTTGCAAAAGAAGAGTAATTTTATTGTAGACATTTTTTGTTTTTATTTTAAATACACATATTTTTTCACTTTTTCGCCTGTATATATTTAGAGATTCTTGATAAAATCCAAATAAGATTTCTGCAATGTTATTTGTTCTGACCCGGCATCTCAGCTTCAGTTCTTTTCCCAGCACTGTAACATAGCTTCCCTGTGCCTTTTCTATAAATACTTTCATGTTAATTGTTCTGATGTACTTCCATCTATGCTACCTGGAATTTATGAATTTAAGCACAGTACTAGATTGGCAACAAAGTCTCATCATTTTACAATTGTGAAACTCTCTTCTGGTTTCTTGTTTCACAGGCAACTTTAATCTTCAAAAATTTAAATGCAATGTCAATTATTATCTAATGTCTTCTTAATTGCTGTTCTTTTAATTTTTTTTCTCTTTAATAGTATTTTTTTTTCATATTCTCTCACACTCGGTTAACCCTTTGCATTTTAGTGGCTTTATTACCTTGCTTTAGGTCAAATGATTAAAAAAAATCTTCATCCTCATCAGCAACAAGTAGTAACACTTCCTGCTACAAACTGGTGACTGACAGTAACCTTCTGTAACAAATTCTCTAACACAAAGCAACCCCTCTATCTAGTCTTAACTAGTTCCCAATTTCAGTAGCTTTGTTGCGTTGTTTGTGGTAAAATTATCTAAAAGACAGAAAAAAACAATTTTTTAAAGTTCAAACTGCTTAATGTTTTATTGTATTTTTCTAATTTTCAAACAATTTATTATACATCCAGACCAAATTTATGGATAAACTATCCAAATTTCATGGTTTTCTTTTTTTATTTGGTGACATTTATCCGTTTCAGTCATTATCAAAAACTAAGTGTTTTCAGTATTGTGGACAAGATTTTGTTGGCAACATCCTGGTATTTTTTTGGAATGGTACATTTCAAATTTAAATATACCTGTACTAGAGGTGAGGAATGGTTTCACAAAAACATGAACTTTGAAAAGTTTATTGATAATTTTGATTTGTATGCACAACAGAATATTTGAAAATTAAAAAAAAACAAGGAAATTTCAATTTCATTTGACATTAGGTTAACTTGAGCATGTTCTATTTAATTATGACAATGATAATACATATATATATATTTGTTACTTCAAATGTTATTTTTAGTGGATATCCATATTTGAGTAGTTGTTCCATTTATTTTAAACAGTATTTATTAAAATACAAAAATACATTAATTCTTTAGAAATTGCTTTGTCTACATTTTGGTTATGAAACAGAGCAGATATGTGTTTTAGAAAGAAATCTGAACAAGTGAATGTGCTTTAAACACAAAATAAAACATTTCTTTATTGTGAAGCTCTTTGCAGCTCAGATGGTAGTTCTTCCTTCAAGGGGAAATTCAAGCTTGAATTTTGTTGGTGGGCACATTTTCTTCATTAAGTTTTCTTGAGTACACATGCTGGTAAAAGAAATAAATACTGGATTGTCTACTCAAATATGGGTATCCACTAAAAAATAACATTTGAAGTAACAAAAATATAGATTAAAAAGCAAAAATCCATTAATTCTTTCGAATATATATATATATATATATATATATATATATATATATATCCAGGTAAAATGAGAACAAATGGAGTATAATTTCTCTGTATGTAAAATTTAATTTAAAAGTGGGCTCAATATAGAGTAGAGCTAAATATTATTTTAGGATATTAAAACAAAAACATGTTAAAAACCACTACTGTGTCACCTTGGTTGTTGTCAAAGCACTGGCGAGTGAAAGATTAATTTAATTTCAAAAGCAGAACACTTTTTTTTTTAAAAAAAAAAAGAGGCTTGTGAGCTTTGCTGTGATTAACCAATTGAATGTTACCTACACTACATTCAAATTCACCAGGAAAAGTTTTTAATATTGTTCATGACATGAAGTTGTCTGCATATAAATCCTAGACAATTTCCTTATAGACAAATACAAGTTGTTACATTATTTTATAAGATGTATCGAAGTCTAATGTTCAAATTTGCAAATAAGTAAAAGCTAAAAGGGTTAGGGAGTTAATTTAACACAATAGCAATCTTTAACATATTTTTGTTTTAATATACTAAAATTATATATATATATATATATATATATATATATATAAAGCAAATAAAATTAAATGTTCACCTATTTGTTTCTACTCTAAATTTTGTAGAGATTGCACACAAAATCATGGTCTTGATAGTAAAATTGAATTTATTTACAGAAATAATATCATTCTTAAAGGATGTTAGTTAATATTTCCTAAGACAATATTAAGAAAGAACCAATTTAAAATATGTTTAGATCATAAAATAATGTCATTTTAGGGAAAATTAAGTGACCTCTTTGAAGAAAAATATGCTTTCTGTAAATAAATTTAATTTTGCTACCAAACCACTTGAATAGATGTAATCTCTGTTAAATTCAGAGTAAGGACAGATAAGTAAACATTTAATTTTATTTGAGGTGGGAACTCAGATAATGGAAAAAGAAAACTTGTGTCAAAGAAGGAATGAATACATTAAACTATTTCATGATGAGAGGGAGAGAGAAACATAATATTGGAGAGAGCCATACAAATGCAGAAAGATGTACACTTATGTTTTATAGATTACACAAAAGCATTTGATAACCTATGACCCAAAGATCTATTTGAACCATTAGAAAAACTAGATCTATTTAGGAAGGATGTTAGAATACTCTAGAACTTATAATGGGAGCAAACCACCTGCATATGGATAGAAAATCAATTGAGTAAGTTCACAAAAATAGAAAAGGCTGTAAAACATTGGATTTATTCTTCTACAGCAAAGCTATCCTTAGGGACTTGGAGACTTTAAATATGCAGATGACATTGTGTTGATGGCCAGCTCTGAAAGAAAACTACAAGACCTTATAGACAAGGTAGTAAAGATAGCAGAAGATAGGATAAAGCCTCAACTGTAAGAAGTATGGTTATCAGCAAAAGAAATAGCCAAAGATACAAATTACGAACTGGAGATGTCAACATGAAACAAGTAGAAAAGTTTAACTATCTTGGATGTGTTTTAACAGATGATGGAAAATGCAATTCCATAATTTGAGATGTGCATTGGAATAGCAAAAGTTATCTCCTCAAAGCTAAGCAAAGTACTAACAAACAGGAAAGTTTTGTAAAAAACAAAGAAAAGAGTGTTAAACTGTTGTATAATATAAAACCTCTTGTATAGCAGCGAATGTTTGAAAATCTGCTCACAAATAAAGAAAAAACTAGAACCAGCAGAAATGTGGTTCTACAGAAGGATACTAAGAATACCATGGATAAAGCAAGTAAGCAACAAAGAAGTGATAAGGAAAATGTAAACAAAAAGGACACTTAAGGCATCTTTTGCTATTCAAATGTGCCTTCAGATTTCAAGGTCACATTTTCCCACATATTTAAATTTGTAGAAACATCTTGGATTGTCCCTCCTGCTGGCATATATCCATTGTTGGACACTTCAATATGGTTTAATAGTCATCAAGCTTGCCTTACTAGAACAATTATGACTGAGTAGTGAGTTTGATCCTCACTGGATGCCCCATACCTTTGGCCTTGTGTCACATCTAAGCCATGCTTAGAAAATCACCATAAATCCATTCTATTTTCTTACAGTTGATAGTCCTTTCTTCCTGTTTTTCTTTTGCTACCTTGTCTCAGAGTTCCAGCAGTTTTCCACAATCACAAAATCAAGGGGTATCATTGTTCAATAAAAGCCAACTCACAAACCAATTTTACTTTTGTTCTAGTAAGAGGTATAATGCGAGAATATATGTTGCAGAAATATGCAATTTCTTGTAGCTGATAGATAACAACTCCAAGAAATTGCATATTTCTGCAACAGTGTGGATCAGTTAAAAGTTAGTATAGGTGATAAATTGAATATAGAATAGGCTACTCTAGCGGTAGTTTTGCAATACACTGCAGGTAGCTACAAAGCCAAAATATCAACCTAGAAACTTGAGACATATGCTTAAATAACCTCATCAGAATAAGACTTTCAAATGGACGTCATACATGGCACCAAACTCTTTCAGAAATATCAAAACTGTCAGCTGTATACAACAGATTTCTTCAGATAAATGGTTAAAAATGGCTTTGAGGGAATGAAGCTTGTTGATCTTAGAGAAGACTATTGTTCTTTAAAACTTGTAGACTGATACCAAAAGAACTGTACCAAATAACAGAAAGCACATTACTAAAGGAATTTCAACATCAGCATCAACTAAAATGGATAACAAATGTAGTTTGAAGAGGGCATAATGACATAATCAAGATATGTTGGCATTTCATAGTATTTTAGACAAAAGTTTAGGAAGGAGGCCAACCATAGTTGGGATTATAGTCAAAGTGAACACTACAACCATTTCCTTAATTGCAAAATATGTGCATTGCCAGGGATACATATTCAACTATAGGTTAAATAATAGGGAACACTTGGTACTTTGGCCTTGGTTGGCAACCAGTCTAGGAGAAGGGTAACTCTAAATTCTAAACTGTATGTAGCCCTAGCAAAACACATACTATGCAGCTAATGGAAGAATTTTGGAGTTTACAATGATTCTATTCTGCAGTTAGGATGGAAGCTGTCATCAGTACTGGAAAGAGCAATAACAGTTGATGAACTTGAGGAACCTATTTACCTCAGAAATTGGTTTAATGAAAAAACAATAAATTTGAACTGGAAGTAGCACTGGCTGCTCAGTCAATAAATGCTAAAGGTCTCCTTAAAAAAAAAAAGCTAATATTACCATTATAAATTTTTAACATAATAAATATGTAAGAACAAGAATATGTCTTCCCATTGGAAGACATATCCTTAATAATAAGTTCATTCCATTATGAATTGATCTTATATTATTGTGGATTATCAGGAGAGACATAGCAAAATATTTTCATAGCTGTGAATAGGAACATTTGGAAAGTTAGAAAACTGAAAGGCATTCTGAAATAATTTTTCCAGTTTTTTTTTTAAAAAAATCATTTCACCCCAAGCAAGGAGGGAATGCCACTAGTATACAGGGGTTACAGAGAGTGAAAGTGAGAGAAAAGACTGAGTATAGGGAGGGTTGAGGAAAGGACAAAAGATGAACTGGATTTAAGAACATAGAAGATGGCAATTGATTTGTCTATATTTCTGAGATGAGGTATTATGTACAGTATTTACATTAGTCGGACTATTGTCCTCATCTTTGTTGCCATATTTGTCACAACGTTTCGGCCGTTGTACGCTCCGGCCTTCTTCAGGTGGTCAGAGGGAAAATTAGCAGGAGATAACGGATAACTGACATCCATCAAACATGGCACGTGGAATTAGAACAGTCTACCCCAGCGATCGAAATAAAGGGTTCAGTTCGAAATTCCAACCACCTGAAGAAGGCCGGAGCATACAACGGCCGAAACGTTGTGACAAATATGGCGACAAAGATGAGGATGGCAATTGATGTTGCATTTAAATTTTTGAAGATTACTACAATCAGAGAAACAAATAAATGGAAGGGAGTTCAACAAGCGGGAAGTGTTTATGGAATTATTACATTTATGAGGTGTACAATATTCAAACCATTTTAGGGCACAAGTGATCATGGCTCTCAACAACTTCCAGTTCCTTATAGCTCTAAGCAACATTACACTGTTTAGCATACCACAAAAAAGAAAAGTTTCAAATAAACTTACATCATAAATTAGTGGATTTTTCATGAAAATTAATGTCTTTTCAGGAAAATATGATTTCTGTAAATATTATTTATTTGCAATCTGATAATCATAGAAAATGCTCATTGCATCATTAAAACATTGGAATAGCAAGTCAGTCAGAGATTTGATTTGGCTTTATAAATGTTCACTGTAAGCAAATATCAGTTGCTTATGATAGCTGATTCCATAGCAAATGAACCTGATGTTATTGTTGGATTATCTGATCCATTGACCCTGTTCAGATCACTTGACAATTTAGGGCCCTGAGATACAATGTAACTCTTACCCTGTTTCAATAGCTTTCCAGTTGATTTAGATTTCCGGTTGATAAGAGGTGACTATTTGACTCAGTGCTCTGCAATTTATAACTGAGGAGAGACCTGTCAAAATATTTCAATAGTTGTGAATAGAAACATTTGGAAACATTAGAAAGCTGAAAGGTTTTCTGAAAGAATTTTTCCAATTCATGGAATTATTACATTTATAAAGTGTGTGTTGTTCAAATCTTATATTCTTCTTCTTTTATGTGCAATGTTCTTTCAGGACATGGACGATCCTGGCTCTCCACAACTTCCTGTACCTTGTAGCTTTAAACAGCATTTGACTCTTTACCATCTTTGTGCTCTGCTATCTATTCAGACAGACTCATTAGTTACATGACTTGCTGTTTCCTTCTGCTTCTTCTGCTTTCAGCATATCCTGTGAGTGTTAAGTTTTCCAGGTCATCTTTCCTCATTATATGTCCCAGAAATTTCAACTGTCTCTTGATTTTAAGCATAAATGGTGTTTTAGTACACAACTACTCACATGTCCTTGGTATTCTTAGCATCCATCTTTAGAACTACATCATAGCTAGTCAGTGACATGATAAAAACAACAGAAATGGGGATAGTTATTCAAATAATTCATAGAAGTTAGTTACTCTCAGAACTTCAGAAAACAACCTTCAATGTTTCACAAACTTTTGGTGCAAAATCGCTTCCTTAAAGAAAGAAAGAAAGAATTTATAAATAATGAGTTTCTTTATTCCTTGATGGAATGGTTTTCAGCAATTTCAGATGGGGCACAAAGATGTTGTGTAAGTTGAGAGTTGGTCATTCGGTTCAAATTGCCTAACTCTTTGAATGGCATCTCCTGTGTTACACATCATCTGTCTAAGACTATCCACTGTTTCATTGGAAGAAATTCAATGTAGAGTCATATCAATCTACTAATAACCAGATATCACAGATATTTGTGAACCAATGAAAAGGCAAAAACTGAGAAAGCACACACATATACATAAGGAAAACATATTGTTGGTAAAGCATTCTTATGATGATTATAGTATTACTAGTTTCATACTATTTTGTTACATGAAATAACCGAGAGAATAACTGAAAGGTAACAGATTTTACTCTGTTTAATCAAAAATATATCAAAAGTGCTTAAGATGATTTCTATAAATGACAGGTCAACAAAGTAAGGGATGAAAGTTCAAGTCTTGTCAAAATACACTTCATGATTTATGATTTTCCATTGTTTGCATTAAGAGTAGAATAATGTTTTTAACCAGCTTGTTTCAATAAAAAAAAACATTAACAATAAGATGCAGTAAATAATAATAAGATAGATTAAAACTACTAATAAATCATATCCAATGTATTTTTGATTGGTTTGGTATATTTTGTTTTACAGTATATCAATGACAATGGGTTATTAAACCATGACAAGATTTTTAGGATAGGCTCATATGAATAGAATATGTTTGTAAGAAATCAGTTTGTAGATCAGGTTTCATTGATGTATTTTTGTAAAGAGGGTTTTTTGTCAAGAGTCAAATGTATTGCTGGTAATTTTTTTTTTTTTTTTTGAAAATACATTGCCAGTATTTTTACTATAAAAATCTATTTTTATACTTTAATAGTGTTTTGACTCCAGTTTGGAGGTTAACTATTTGCCCATAGTCGAGACCCTAACAGGTGCTACCACCCTGGGAACAACATCAATTAAGAGGTGGTCCTATGCTCCTTAAAATCTCCTGATTAGAGTCCTTGCTGCTGAATATAGTTTATTGTCATACACAGGACAAAATCATTTGTAATAAATTTCTATTGTTAAACCAACCATTGAGTGTTGTGATAAAAAGCAACAATAATATATTTATATAATAAATTGATTGATTTAAAAAATATATGGGATTAATATATATATACAGAGTGATTGAAAAGTAACTCTCTATTTTCTATATGAGTGGCTAGTCACACTGTAAGTTTTTTCTTTAGTGTTGGTTAAAGGAGCAAGTCTACTATATGAAACCAAGACTTTGAAAGAACTTGAAGGGTGAATACAAGAACTTATACCTTCTATGCCACAAGAGCTCCTGGTAAAATCAGTTGGTGCGATTCCTGGGTGGCTCGAGAAGCTGGTATCGAAATCTGGTTCCTCTATCGAGTTTTAAATAAAATTTTATTCTAAACGCTTTCCTCTTATATCCATTTCTTGTAATAATTTTAGTTAATAAATAAATTATAAGTACTTTAAAATGGGGAGTTACTTTTCAATCACCCTGTGTATATATATATATATATATATATATATATATATATATAATTACATCAGAATATTTTTAAAAATTTGACAAGATGAAGAGTATTCATTATCAGAGATGTTCATAGATATAGACAGATTGGTCACAGAAACTAACACTCCATGATGAGTCAATTTCATACCACAGTGCAAACTTCAGACCAAGTGTCATTACTCCTTAAGTAGGATCTATATATAGCTCACGGGGGGGGCAAGGTGGGACACTGAGGAAACCAGTCCTTCTGGCATAGTGAGAAAGTTTGCATTTGTGTGTGTTTGAGTTAAATTTGAAAAAACGATGTATGGTGGGGGGTACCTTGAGGTGGGGTAATGGTTAGCAAGCCTGTCTCGCTAGAACAATTACAACTGAGTAGTGAGTTCGATCCTCACTGGGTGCCCCCTACTTTTGGCCTTGTGCCACATCTAAGCTACGCTTGGAAAATCACTATAAGTAGATATATGTATTGTGTAATGGATAATGGCTAAGAATGAGAAACTAGAGAGCAGAGTTCAAATTCTAGTTAAGTTTGTTACATTCACTTATGTGTAAATACCCTTGGGAAAAGTATGAAGCTATCTCTTCTCTCCCAGCTATGGGTTAAATAGTAGGACAGGCTGGGTCCTATAGTCTTAGTTAGCAACCAGTCTACCACATAAAGTAATGGAAGCCTACTGCAGAAATTCTGCCAAATGAATCATGAAGCACAATTGCCTAAGCGTGCATCAGGTTTGGTACCTGAGGAAGGAAGTGATAATATTAACTTTCTTGATAAGGATCAGGGATGATTGAAAGTAATCAAACAAAAGGATTATAGATTTTAGATAGTTTCTTCATAAATTTAATCAGGATGCACGACAGCTTAGATGCAAACTGGAAAATTGTAATGAAATTTAAACTGACAGACCTTGTCAATTGATTTCAAGAAAACATGTCTGACTGAATTCTTGCTGCTTAAGTAAACATTATTATGTATATGCATATTATATATATATATATTTATATTTGTATTATTATATGTGGAATATTTAATATAAAAATATATAATTTTAGATATATTTCTCTCTATATTTATTTAATTTATATATTTTTTAACTTTGTATACAAATTCACAATTAATTTTTTGTAAATTATGTATTTACATTTTATAAGTATTTGACGTGACAAAATGCTATTTCTGATATTGTGAGTAAAATTGTATCTCATCTGGTGGAATGGGAAAATATACAACAATTTGGAAAAAAATCTCATTTCACATGTTTGGTCATATTAATCATAAAGGATTTAGAAATTATAGCATTGTATGTGTTATAATTTATGAGATAACTATGACTAATATGTAACAGATATTTCAATATACCCTTATTTCTTAAAAGAAATTGTAACTGAAATGATGTGGGATATTTAAGCCATAAAAAAAGCTCTGGGGAATTATCTAAAATCCAATTTCTCTAATGAAGCAGTTAAAAAAATTAAAATTACATGTTTAGACACTAAACATAAATCATGTTTTATCTTATAACACAGATTTTTTTTCAAATAAAACTGTTTCTTTTTATGATTTTGGTTTATTAGTAAAACATTTCAAGCTAAATCTTCTTTCTAAACTGTCTTATGTATTTTTCCATAAAAAATTATGGTGGAGGGATGCTCCAAAAGTATATATTTACACAGAAATTATAACAGATGTAGGGAGCAAAAAAACATTGTTGAATAGAGAAAGTTTTCTTACAAATTATCTTAGATGTTTTTCTATATAATATATTATAGATGAGAGACACTCCAAATTAATACCTCCTGTTTATTTTGGCAATGCAGATTTTGTTTTTCACAAAAAAAAATTTCTGATGAGGCGAGATGATTCTAGGGAAATATGTTAAGCTTTTTGGTGCCTCAACATTAGGAATTTAAACAGAGTTGGGGATTGACAGTTAAGCCTCATTGTTTTACTGTTGAAATTGTCATGTAACCATGAGTTTGTAGTGGGAATGGCGGTTACCACTTGTTGAGGGTTCATGGTGTGGCTGTTATGTTGTTGATAGAAGTCAGACGTAGAAGAAATGCAAGTAAGGTTCAGATACTCCTGCCCGCTGGGCCCAACTACATAAAAAGGTTGGACTTTGATTAAGTCCAAAGAAGAAGGTAATGAAAGCAAACAAAGCACAAGACCGATAATATATGTATATACAAATATATATTAATAACAAGTTACCATACATGGAAACAGTACAAAGGATGAAGTGTGTGTGTGAATATTCTGTATGTGCGTGCGTGTGTGAATATTCTGTATGTGCGTACGTGTGTGAATATTGTGCTTAGCGTGTTTCCACGCTATCCCTTGTTAGCGCCTACATTTCGAGGTTGATAGCTGAAATCCTGAAGGAAAAAGAATTTACCTCAAGGTGTTGGTGCACAGGCCTGAAGGAAAAAGAGATAGAGGTGAAGAGTCAGCGGCTATTTATAGTCAGGGAAGAGAGACCCCTGGTGAAAGGGTTAACGGAGTGAAAGGAGGAGTTAACTCCGACAAGTTCTATTCTAATAGTTTTTTCTATCAAACTTCTCGCCTGTGAAATTCTTGTTTGGCTTCTTCCTCTCCCATTCAGCTATTTATTATATGCAGTCTCAGTTGCTGTCTTCTGTCTCTTTGAATTCTGTTCTTTTTATTGTCCTTTCCATTCAATGTTTTCTCAGTTTCTTTCATGTTCAGTAGCCCCTTGTGTCTTGGTGGCTTTCTGCCCCCAAAAATATCGCTTGACAACATACACCATTAAAAAAGTATTTAAAATTATTTATAGACAGATGGCAATTGTCAGTTTCTATAAAATTTTTACAGCCTGATGAAAAATTCTACAGGACTAAGTACCCACCATTTATTAGCACCTTTCCGTTTATTAGATTTTCTGATATTTTTCAACTCCCATTTATCATGACCCTCTGCTTGGCATCAGAGAGGACAACTTTCTTAAAGATATTCTGTGAACTTGTGCTACAGTGTTTCTTTCTATCTTCACCAATTTTTTAAAATAACAATTACCTGGTTTTTATCTATATATATATTTTTTGCTGTGTGGTTCACACTCCTCCCATGAAAAGGAATAGAGGTTTTTCCTTTGTTTCCTGTTTAGGATTGGGTTTAGGATTCCTTCTAAAGTTCACTTCAATTCTGTACTTCTAATATCTCTGCCTAAACTCTGAAATTTTATTTACTATTTAGTTACTTTTTTCTACCCTCAAGAGGAGTAGATAGGTGCTCCTTCAAGTTCACACTCCTTACCTGTTTTTAGAACAGAATTAGAAGTTTGACCCTAGTTTCCTGTTTTATTTCCAATAGCCCCCCTCACATTATCGCCTTGCTTGGAGTAAATTGATAAAAAAGAAGAAAAAAATATATTTTTCTATACAATATTACAGATTAGGGATGCTACAGAAGTAATATTTCCTATTTATTTTAGCATTGCAGCTATTTTTTCTGATGATGTTGGATTGCTGGGGAAACATGTCAAGCTAAATTTTCTTACTAAATTTTCTTATAAATTTCCCATAAAACATGAGAAATACTCTGAAAGTAATGCTTCCTGTTTGTTTACATAGATGCAAGGAGGAAAATAACTCCCTTGGATAGAGAAAATCTTTCAGTGAAAAATTACACTGAGTCACCATGCTTAGAGAAACCTGCATCAGTTGGATAGACCCACTTTTCCACTTAAATATATTGCTTACTTTCAAACTGTGCACAGAATGACTGTTAATGTCCGTAAATATTCAGCAAGACTTGGTGAATGTCTGTGGCTACATTTTTTACTGCACAAAGAAATTCAGTGATACACTTCTACTTCATATACCCTTTTATGTCTGATGTCATTTTACCACTTTACCACTATCTATAACAATGCAAATATATGTTCACTGTGTTGCTGTATCACAACCATCAACCTGTGGATAAATATAATAAAGTAGGAGAAAATATTTTTGTCTGAATTTCTGGGAGGAAGAGTTATTATTTACAGTTGGACTATTGTTCTCATCTTTGTTATCATTGTTTCAGCCATTGTACCTTCTAGCCTTCTTCAGTTTTCTGCCAATCTGGTTAAATTTCAGGGAATTTCAAACTGAACCCTTTATTTAATTTATTGGAAAAACTGTTCTTGTTTCATAGAACAATAGCCTACCAGATTGAAGCAGTGGTTCATGAATTTGTTGGCATAGTAATTATGAGTTCAATCCTTGGACCAGGTATTCACCTCCACCAGTTGTGTGTCAAATAGCAGAGCAGACTAGTCTCTCTAGGTCTGGTTGGGAACTACTCTAGAAGTTCAACTCTGAATTCAAAAGCTGTTGTATAATGTCTACCCTGGCCACTCCATATTCAAGCTTGATCCCCTCGGCTGATCGTAGAGTTGATCACTTTGGCTCAAGTCTTGTCTCACCCCATGTTATGATTAATTGATCACAAGACTGGCTTGGTCTGAATAGTCAACTGGAATTGATGATTTGGTTTGGTCAGAGGAAAGACATACAAAAGAAGGAAAAATAGTTTGGGTAAAAGAAAAAAAAATGTATTTATATACACTGCCTTGATACAAAGTTGATGGTACAGTCATTGATGGCTTGAGCAGTCTATACTCTCCATGCAATACCTATCGACCCCTCCCGATTATCGTGACACACAGTTTGTTGTTAGGATTTTGGAACGAGACTTCTGGAACAAAGCTTTAAGTTGAAGGCTTTTTCTTCAGGGTGGCAAGTCACATGAGATAAGGTGAAGCAGTGATTCCCTGCTGTCTCTGCAGCCTCTCTGCAGTTTCTCCACCATCTCTGTCTCTGTATCTGCTCAGCATTCTGTTTTTAGGTACCCATGCACAAGGGCTAGGGTGGGGCATGATGTGCTCTGGGTATGCCAGTGCTTCCCAAACAACCAATCAGGGCTCTCCCTGCAAATGTCCAAATATGAGGGAGCCCCTCCTCCCTCTTAAGAATTCTAACTGGACCTTCTCTTTCTTGCTCTGTGTGAGTGCTTCTCACCATCATTGTCCGAGGGGGTGTGAAAAATCCTCTGCCCTCCCTGAAATTCCACTTGGGCCTTCTCCTCCTTGGTCACCTGACCAAGTCTGTCCCCCAAGGGCTAGGCATGGTCTAGCCTAATGTCTAAATTTTAATTATTGTTCAAAATCGTGCTTTTGTGTTTAGACATTTTTGCATCTGGAATTTATCATTTTTATCCCCTTGTCAACCCTTTGGTCAACAAGGGGCAAAAAAGTTTTGGAGGATGAAAAATTTAATTGTCATTCTTTTACACACATTCAAATTCATGCCCTGGGATCCATCTTCCTCTTTGTTGTTCAATGGTCGTAAAAATATTATCTATTTCCTTCCAAGAGGTCCTTAGATCTCCAGAATAGCTCATCACTTAATCTCAGTTCTTAATCAAAACCAGATGGTCTCTTTGTTTTACTTCTCTGGTGAACAAGAAATTTAATTAACTTCTAGTTTTTTTCCAATAAAAAACAAATATCCTTTTCTTTGATTTTCCCTCATCTGGTCATTGGTATATCTTCAGTCTATAGGAATTTTATCAGTCTTCTAGTTTTTTCTCAATTAAAAACAAATATCCTTTTCTTTCAGTTTCATTTGTCTGGTCATCAGTATATCTTCAGTCTATCAGAATTTGTGTTTTTTTAATTTACTAGCACTTTTACAATAGTATCACAGTTGAGCATGGGGCTGGCA